>VZTU01022679.1:116684-130801 GCA_013400835.1 Zapornia atra
GGGAGAGGGGGGGAGGGAGGAAAGGAGAAAGGAGGGAGGAAAGGAGGGAGGGAGGAACAATTGTCATTAAGTGCCAGGAAACCAATCCCACTCTTGAGTGTGCAATTTTAGATCTCTCTTTTGAAGATCAGCACAAGTTACTTTGTTCAATGAACCTAATGCCCTCACGGAAATTTTGTGACTAAAGCCAAGCAAATACTACAGAGAGCTCACACTGCCAATTAATCAAACAGAAAAAAATTGCTAGGTATCATGTTTCAGAAAATCACCCCTGTGGCTCCTCATTTTCAAGAAAGACCTACAAAACATCATCTAAGTAATAAAAATCACAGCTCTGCTAAATACTGAAATATAGTCTCAATATTGACTTTATGACCCATTAAAAATTGCACCATCTGCAACGAACAAATCCATTGAGGCCCTAAAAGGCACCAGATATTTTCCTTTTATATTTTATTCTTACAAAAGATATTATCTATTTCTATACATCCTTCCTTGCTGATATCTCTGATTTCTTAGACCATCAGAGCTACATTACTCTTGCTGCTGTCAATCCTTTCTCTTGTTCATTTGCTGAATTAGAGACATTCCAATAGTTTGTGATCTACACAGTGGGGATCTCTGAAAAGGTACATTCAGAAGCATGCATTCACCTAGGGTACCTAACATTTAATCATTAGTTCCATTAGAGCTAATTGCAAAGTGTGCAGGCAATGAGCACATCTGCAGTTGATAGCTCCTCAGAGATATTAAGTAAATTAGAGGCTGCTTGTACAGATGAAGGTCCCTCCTTGAGTGTGTGAAGGAAAGGACTCTGCAGAATCCAGGATCTCAGATGCTATCTGCCTGAGGAAGAGCTTCATCGCTACATCATTCCTCAGTCCTGCCGGCTGCAAGGAGCTTGGACTAAGGAAAACTCGATGGTGCTGATGATAAACAAGTCCAGTCTTCAGCAGGGATTAATACAATAATCTGAGTCTCTTTCTGTAATGTAATTTTAAAATATTAAAACTTGATACTCTGCTGTAATTAGTTGGACTTAATATGTCTCTTCAGGGAACTGGTGCCTTTGCACTGGTGGTGCCTGCCACAATCCTGAGGTGTCCTCTAACTACACAAAAGCCTGGCATTTCACAGAGTTAAGACATCTTGTTTTCACCTTACAACAGGGTGTGTGACTGGGCTAAGCAAAAAGGAATAGTGGTGGGAAAAATCGTGTTTGACAGGCGTCAGCCATTACCTTGGTGGCAGGCAGGAGTAGGGGTGAAAAATTACTTATAATTTGGAAAAGGAACTCTCTAATAGTTTGTTAAGTACCTCCTTTAAAGGAGGTAATGAATGTGCCTGAAATTAGGGCTGTGCAAACTCAAAACTACATGTTCATGCACACACAGACACACAGAGATCTGCCACCTGCTTCTGTCCTTATCTTGGTGAGATAAAGCTGAAATCTGTTTTATTATTGGAAAATTTACCTTTTACCATGATTTACTTCAATATTGCTTCCAGCAGCTTCTGCTGAAGCATTAGTGATGACTGATTGCCCAGAACAATATTGCCACCTCCCTTGGCAGAGACAGTGATTTTGTGTCTTTCAAAATCCAAACGGAGTGGGCAGCAGTATCTGGGAAGAGGCTGCTTTACGAAGACTTTGATGGAAAACACTGGGAGGAAACCATGTGGAAGCTTCAAGGAATGCTACTGGACCTCTGAAAAGGTCTTATCAGCCAGAAATCCAGTGCATGGATTGGAAAGAAGACTACTGCCTTTCTTATTTAAATGCTATATGAAAGAAAAAATCTGTGGAGTTGGTAGTATGGGCACTGCTACCATGCTAATGAATTATTGCAATTGACTCGTCTTTTTTCATTGTGGATTTATATACATACTCTGTATGTTGATCATCTGGTTTGTTTTGAATTGAAACACATGGATGTTCCTTTATATAAATTCACACTAATCTCAACACAAATAGTCACTGTGACACAGGCCTAATTTATGTTTAAAGCTTTTATAACAAAATCTAGCTTTAACTTCAAATATATATAAAAAAGCAGCACACAAACATTTCAGAGATACAGTTTGGGTTATTTTATTGTTGGCTATATCCACTCTTCCTTTTCCCAGCAATTCAACAGTTTTGAAGTATATTTCTGGTTTGTTGGTTTTTTTTCATGTTAGATGCCACTGTTACTACTTGTTATGGAATGTGTGTTAATTTGGGTAACATTGATAATGCTGGGAACATGAATCCACAAGGATCATCTGCCTGTGGAGAATATTAAAATACCACGTGCTGTGCTTTATAGAATTTTTTGAAAAAATGTTCCAGGGATTCTGTTCCTTCCATTCATGTAAAAATGTCTGCTAATGAATTGGCAGGAATTCTTCTGAAGAAAATGTGAGTCTGAGGCAGAATGTTCCTTCTGACTTCAGGAATAATCATGAAGGTAAGGAATCGGAGTAAGACCTTTTATATATGGTATGTCTTTTCTGTTTGCACTACTTCTGATAACATGTATGATTTAGATTAGATTACATTGTTTAGCAATCCAGCTGGAAGCCCTTGGATTATTACATATCTGTATTAATTGTTCTGCTGAACCCATGAACACTTTTTTTTAAAATAATTAACACAATGAAGATTCCTCCTATGTGATTATGTATTGGGTTTAGTGGAGAAATTCATTAATTGTTTCTGTTTATCTTTCAGCATTGCATTATTCCAGTAGAATTAAAGAAAGACAATGCAGTTATGGTAAGTCAAGTTTTTTCTAGGGCATTAAGAGGGAAGAAGAGAGATTACTTGAACAAATTTATTGGGTTTTACTACATAACCTTTCCGTGAATGGAGTGCCTGTAGGGTATTATATTAAATTAAAAAAAAAAAAAGATTTTTAAGTAGAAAGAATGTTTATGAATCACTTGGGCTATTATGTTAAATAAGCCTCGAGCACAAAGTTAAACATTGCTATGTGTGCATATTAATGTCAGTATTGAAGCACTCATTGATCCCTTGCTGCACTCCAATAGACTTTTGCTCCTTATTTCCAAGAACTTCAGCATACCTTTGTTCTTGTGGAATAACCTTTAAACTTGTAAGGAGTTTTATCAACCTAGTATAAAGCCAGGCTTCAGCTCAGTGGTGGCATTTTAAAAGAGCTGCTTAAGAGATGAAGAGTCTTTCTCAAATATCTGCTTGTAGGAATATTTAAAGTATATTTAAAGAAACGCAAACATTTCAAGTATATTTGTGGGAGTGATGCTTTCTGCTGCTTTCCTCACTGACACATTATCTGAGAGGTCACTTTATAAACATGAAACAATTGCTTTGTGACAGAGAGGCTTTTCGACCCACTGAGCCTCATTTCCTTTGTTACTGGTCTCAGAGTGCCTCCAAAAACTCTTCTCCATCATTTAGAGACCAGAAATGCTCCTGGATTGGCTGACTGGAATCACCATTCCAATTTCATCCTTTTTTATTTTGAAAGCACCTCCTTGTTTTTAAGCAATGAGATAACTTGTAATGCATACAGGATCTGGACAACTTCTATACTCATCTGAAAGATTTTTAAAATACCTTCTGTATGTCAATTTATAAGCCTCCATCCCCCTACAAATCCAGTCCAAATTCTGCTCTCCCACTAGAATAACTTCCTTTACATTTTAATCCATGCAAGAGAGTGCTGAAATTGTCCTGTTTTGTTTCTCAAGGCAGATAACTCAAGGTGGAAAAGGTCCACATAGAAATGTTTGCATCCTTTATGACACTTTTAAGCCACAAGGTTTTGGTATATTACAGTAGAATAGTTTAATGGCTGGTGTACTTTCTAAAGTACTCAGTTTTAAACACAGACTATATGAACAGCAAGTTTTGCATGTGTAATTATACTCTAAATCTGAATCAAATAGGTTGGATTAAAATATTTGTCATAAGTGGGTTGCCAGCAAATAATTATTCTTATGAGTCATTTGGCAAACACTACAAAATAAAGGATACGTTTGAGCAAATAGGATTTGATTGTGGAGATTTCATACACAGGGAAGGAGCTGGAATTTGTTGATTTAGGAATTTTAATAAATCATTCTTCCAGCTGTACTGCAAATGACCCCATGGGTGTAGATATTTCCATGTGACTTGTTCTTATGAACAGTAAGAGAATGTCTAATTTATTTTGACTTTTTAATGACAATTACACATGTACATAAACCCTGTACACAGGCTGGTACCTAAGTAGGTTATGAATTTTGGCCTAACGCTTCTTTAAGTTTCAGTTAACCAACTGGAGACAGGATCTCCCAGACCTAATCCTTGCATTTTCAAAGGCTTACTCAGACTTTGAGTTCTGTGACTCTGACTGGAGTCACTGGGCACTGAATGATTAAAATCCCTCCAGGGCCTGAAAATTTCTCTCAAGTGTCTATGAAAACTCCCTTAAGACCTTGCTGCAGGACTGTCAGTCTCAGAATGACCAGACATTAAGAATCTTGCCACTGTACATATTATCAGTCTGCCAGAAGTTGCATGTTACTTGAAAATGTTCACACATTTCACAGTTTTTTCTTTGATGCCTTCTTGGAACAGATAAAGATACCCTATCTCATATCAGGCAGATCTTCACCCGTCCACAGCTGGACTTGAATCCTCAATTTAACCCAAAGATCAAGGAATACTATGCAGAAGTCCCATTTGATGTCGTGACAGTGAAGATAGGAGCAGAGCCCTCTAACTGTCAATGCCAAGTACACCTTGATGAGAAGAAAGGACCAAGGTATGAGCAACTAAATATCAGTATAAAAACTAAAAGTATCCTTAAATTTGGAAATATGCCAGAATATTACAGATTTGGTTTATATTTCCAAAAGCAGAAAATGCCTATAGATTAATCACAGGAAAGCTGGGGAAGTTCAACACTCAGAAATTTGTATTCATTTGTCGATGTCCTGAGGGAAATGGTAGTATGTTGCCAAGTAGTAAATTAACTCTAGCTATATGGAGGGCACAGTTGTTTGTTAGCATCATCCCCAGCTCCTCAAGTCACTCACTACATCAAAGCTGTGTGGGAAGAGGCCGTCATTACACTGTGCGCAGTAGGGCCGCAATGAATTGGAGCTTCCACATCCAGCTGGTGATTCTGCACCGTGGCTGAAGCTACTGACCCACTGGGCTCAGTCTCTCAGCCAGCAGTCCATTGGCATGGGTCAGATTAGGGCATCTGGGACCAAGGGAAGAAATAAATTCAAGTTTACTCATTCAGAGTGATCCATTTTCATCAGAATTCTATTATAAGGGTTTGTCATCAACAAGAATCCCAGCTTATCTGATCCTTTAGAGAAGTGTAAAGCTGGAGGATAGGGGAGAGAGCAAAGTCATCAGTAAACATCAGGTCTGAGCACTGACCCCAAAATGTCCATGATGCTGCTACTGTGATCCCTGGCACAGTTTTGGTTTTCCCAACCAGCTCTCTCACAGACAGCATCATGTACCAGCGAATGTTCCCAACAGGCATTTTGGGCATGACCTGGTTTGAGATGTTGGGAGGGACAAAACCTGTTTATTTATCTGTGTCAGGTACCTCAGAACCAAGAACTGACCTATTTACTTAGCAGCCATCAGTAACAGGATAAGTTTTCCTTGCTGACTGCTAGAGATTTAAAAGGGAGGGCAGGGACAATGATTCGCTTGGGAGGAAGCATCCATAACACTTACCGAACTCGCTTTGCTCCATGGCATGACGTGCCTATGCAACACACAGTCTTTTGACTGACTGTGAAGCAGATACTTTGATCTGGAATGTCTGCTAATAACCAGGCAGTCTGTACATTTGTTACTGATCTAATGCCTGATATGTTTCCTATATTTTCAGTAAGAAATCAGTCTTATCATATCAAAAGAAGCTCCCCCAAAATTAATCTACCCAACTTTTTAGTGTTTTCATGTTAATCTCCTTGGCAGTCAACACAGGCACATGTGAAAGGCTAAAGAGACTTGTTCTTTGTAAAAGGAGAACAGGATAGCACTATGTTCTTTACACTGAAAAGGAAAAGCCCTGCATGTGCAGGTTCTGTCTTTCAGTATTTCTCATTTCCCTGCCAAGAGAAGAAGAGCACAGTCCAGCTTTGCTCTTGTCTATCATTCTGAGCAGTTTGTCTGGGACTCCATCACATTTGGCTAGTAGACAATTTCAACAGCTAACTGGCACCTCTCCTCTTGTTTGTCTCCCTATCAACTTCACCATGAGCTTGGACCTGCCAAGAATTATTGTCCCTAGCGACTTCATTCACAGGTTTCATGTCAGAATTGTTGCCAGTGCCACCAAAGCTCTTTTTACTGTTTCTCCACTGGTATTTTGTCTTCTTGAAAGAACTGTAAATTGTTTTTATGTATCTTATTTTACACTGTTTTTTATTTAAAATCATATGTAATATGTAGGAGAAAGAAAATGTTAGAAATAGAAGCCTCAAGGAGCAAGTAAAATTTGGGTGCTGTAGGCAAAGCAGTGTAAATCTGTTTCTTTAGTATTTATTCCACTTCTTTCCTGTTTTGCCTTGCAGCATTGCTAACTACCCTCTTGGCCTTGGATTCAACAAAGTCGTTGTTCTTGTAACAGATGATTCACAACCCAGACCTCAAGTTGTAAGCAGCTACAAAATCACAATTTATAGAGAGGACCGCCCTAGTCTCCCTTTGTTTGATGACTATATGATGTGCGGGTTTGTGCAGGTATTGTCTCTATTTTCCTTTGCTCTGCAAATTAATAGTGAATTTAACTGGTTTCTGTTCATACAGTGGTATAAATTAGGGTACATGGGCCAAAGCTGTGGTAGAGGCAGTTTTGGTGAGATTAGATGAGTCCTAAATGCTGTAATTGTATGAAATACACTGTTTACAGAACTTTTTGGCCACAAAAAGTAAGACCCATTTCAGTTACCATGCATTTGACAAGTCCAGCTTAAATCATCCTTAGTTTTGTCAGCCAAACCATACCCATCAGAGAGCTGTTTGCTTGTGAGAGGACAGTCCCTCGGTACCATGCAATGAAGCAGACTGCAGTTTTTGTAACTATCTATCTATGACGTTGGAACCATGGGGATTCTTTTACCAGGAAAGATATTTATGATAATGGTGTGTTTGTCACTCTTCAGCAAACTCCATGGAAAAAACCCACTGATGTTTCCAAGGGAAGGGATCGTTGTCGCTTAGGTCACATTTGTCTGAATGTAACTCTGGGGATGCGAATAAATTACTCCCAACATTATAACAATCTTTAAGAAGCAGTAGGTCTCTTGAATGAAAAAAAGGGTGAAGAAAGGGTGACAGTCTGTCCCATAAGGCTTAGGAGGGGGCTTGGGGGAAAAAAGAGGTCTCTGGCTCTAAGACACCAGGTTGGAAGTAAGATAATGAAAAAAAGGAACAGTGAAGATTTCAGTTAATGAAACTATGATATTCTTCCTAAGATAGCAAACCTGAGATGCAGGTTGGAGCAGAGCTGTTTGGATTCTGGAGTTTGAGGATGAAAAGTTGGTATTTGATACAGTGGGCAAAGAAAGGACAGTCAATTCAAAGAGGGAAGAGACATGATCAGTCATAAACAAGGGCAACGCTTTTGTCTGTGAGGTTTTAGACAGGTTAAAAGTTTTGGTGGATTCTTTCTAAATATTACAGCCTCCATGAGGAATATATTTCATTGGAATTAATTTTGCAACCCAGAAGCAGGATTTTCAAAACCGTAGAGTTGAAAGTGTCATCCATATCCATGTACAATGTCTAATCCTATTTTGTTTATCTTCTTTATGAAGATTTTTATATATTGATACATCCTTTTCATGAAGCTTACTTCCCTTCTCTGTTTCCTTTCTATATATTGCAGAAGAGTTTGGGAGCCCAGGGTGGGAGAAGACTGAGCATTATACATGATGGGATAAATGATGAGGGGTTTGGTTGGTTGGTTGGATTTTTGTGGAGAAATAAGCACAGGGGCTTACAACAGGAGCCAAAGAGATTATAAATGTTTATAGTAAATTGCATGTTGACAATAATTATCAATCTGAAAATCAGAAGTCTCAGAGAAAATACATGTAGTAGTGATAGCCTACTGACTTCTGATGTGAATACCTGATTCTGGTGCTGCCTGGCACCCTACCTATTTGCTGTCTCTTACATATATCTTAAAAGCTCAAAAGGTCAAGGATCATCATCTTGCTCTTTGTACTGGCTCAGCACTAGATCTGGTAGTCGCTACGGTAATACAAACAAGTATAAAAACATATAATACCTAAGATTTAATTCAGATATACAGAAATTATGCTGACACCTTAGGTGTGAATTAATGTTATGAGGAGAGCAGCAATAGGTTGAACTGGTGTTCAACTAGGAAAGCCAGGCATATACCAGGCTGCATCAAAACTAGCCTGACCAGCAGGTCAAGTGAGGTCATTCTGCCCCATCTGGTAAGGCCCCATCTGGAGTGCTGAAACCAGGTCTGGGGTCCCCAGTAAAAGTAAGATAAGGAGCTGTTGGAGCGAATCCAGAGGAAGACCACAAAGATGATCAGAGGGTTGGAGCACATCTCCTGTGCAGACAGGCTGAGAGAGTTGGCCTTGTTCAGCCTGGAGAAGAGAAGGCTCCGGGGAGACCTTATAGCAGCCTTCCAGTACCTGAAGAAGGCCTGCAAGAGAGGTGGGGGGGGATACTTTATCAAGGAGTGTAGAGATACAACAAGGATAGTGTCCTTAAGCTGAAAGAGGGTAGATTTTTATCAGATATTAGGAAGAAATTCTTTACTATGAGGGTGGTGAGATGCTGCAACAGGTTACCCAGAGCAGCTGTGGCTGCCCCCTCGCTGGAAGTGTTCAAGGCCAGGTTGGATAGGGCTTTGAGCAAGCTGGTCTAGTGGAGGATGACCCTGCCCATGGCAGGGGAGGTTGGAACTTGATCATTAAGGTGTCTTCCAACCCAAAACCATTCTGTGATTCTGTGAAAACACACTGTCTGGGAAGATGTGAGGAAACTCCGTGTCATCCAATTTAAGGCATGTGTCTGGATATAGGAAGAGGAATTCAGACTCATACATGTCCTCCCACACTAGAATTTACACTGTTGTTAATGTTCTATCATAGCATTCATGAGACCGAGTATGAGTCTTTGAAGCACTGTGAAGGCAGAGATCTAGGATGATAAAAACGAAATGTGTTTTAGAAGTTTCTTTTGATTGAGCTCGGTTTTCTGCTCATCTGTGAATAACTGCTCTCTAATTAATATAATTGTTCAGACCTAGGGAGGACTTCAGGAGTTTAGAGTGAAAATGAGATGAAAAGCATTCTTGTGGTATCTAATGAGGGCTGGGAAGATACAGTAGGAGATTCTAAAACAACATTTTTTTAGATATGTTAAGGGCAAGCTTATCAGAGACTACATTTCAAAAACAAACAAAGGCTGGAGCTAGAGATAGAAATGGCATTCTAAACCACTCCAAAGCCTGCATTTTTCCCCCTTTTCCTTATTTGCTAGAAGATAATTTATTAACTTTTGCTTAGAGCGATGGTTTCTATCAATACAAAGCTCAGGTCTTAAATAGCATATTTACATTCTGCTTTTCATACCAGAGAACATTATGCACTCTTGAAGGGTGGGTTAATACACCCCGATCAGTGGCACGAATGCTTGTTCTCTTAGTAACAAGACACCTGTTTTAGTAGCAAAAGGATAAATGCAGTGTGAACTGATGGAGTCTCCTTTGGACAGTTGACTAGGCACGACTGGGATCATGCATGGGGAGGGAAAGGTCACGGACAGTAGTGTGGTCTTTCTCACAGAAGGCTTCAGCCTTCAAATCCAGTGAGTTTTTTTCCTGACTTTCTTTTATGTTTAATCCCATTAGGATATTCAGGTTTCACTGCAAAATGATACTATGAGGAAGGTTACAATAAAAAGACGAGTGTGGGATGTTGTTTCCAGTCTTCTGACAATTCTCATGCAGTTGAATAATCCTGGATTAATTTCAAGGATATTGAATTAAAAAGTGTGTAGTTCCAAGCCTTGCAGCCCCTAAAAGGGAAAAAATATTTTCGTCTCTACTTTTTGATAGCAGCTATAATATCCTCATTAAAACCAAATTAGTATGGGATGAAGTCTGGTGTCACCATAGCACCTTCAGCGCCTTTGGTTGCCCTTCATTTTGTGTTCTGCATTCTGACAGTATTCCTTGAACTGCAGGTGGAGAGGTTATTGGTTTGTGCTTCAACTTAATTTTGTGTAATTATTGATAATATTCAAAGTAACTGTCCTTGAGAGAAGCGGTGCCATTTCACTATCCCCTCTGAAGCTGTGATAACAAAATAGGCAGAATACAAAGCAAGCAGCAAAAACCAGTGAGCTCTTAAGACAGTGGTATCAGTGTTACCCTCAAGTGAAGGATCCCAGTCTACGTACACACTGTCATAAAGAACAAAATATTTTGTTCAGTCTTGCAGGGCCCATTATCTTTAAAATGCAAACAGATTTATCTATGCTTTGCTTAAAATGTGTTGCTACCTCTTTATTGTTAATCTTTGTTTAGCTGCAGTTGTGACAAGTAACTGGTGGTGTGCTTAGGGAACCTTGTTTCACACTGCAAACTTTTGTACTTACAGTGTCCTGCTGCCACAAGGGGTTTTTTTTAGGGGGATGGTGTATTTAATTATTTACTTGTTTATTTTAGTAATACAGTTATTTATTTGGTTTTGCATTTGCACTGTGAGTAGTGGATAGCTAATACTGTGTTTTATAGCCACCCAGTATATGTGTTTGTCTGGGTGTTTGCACAAAACACGAAAAAATGCTTCCCAGAATGACCGCAGTGCTGTTGCCTGATGGTCTGGCTGTCCTACAGCTTTCTCAGGTCTCAGAGGACAGCTTGCATAACTTCCCTGATTTTTAAAGAACACCTTATTTTTAAGTACTATCATCTCTAATATAATAATCATAAACCCTTTTATCATATGCATTTGCAAGAGTCCAGATAGCTTAAGGATTCCTGCGGAGCCAATAATGAGGCACTGGTATCACGTTGCTGACTGTGCAACATCAAATGGCTGCAGTGCAGCTGGCAACAAGAGGCCCGCAACAAGGCGTTGATTTCTCTTCCTGTCTGCTCAACTTCTGTTGATGAAAAAGCAATTAAGGCCTAGGCCTAATATAATAGCTACATTTAACTATACTGTACTCTTTGAGGCACGGAGATGAGAAAATAGTTTAGAAAGGAAGAAGCCTTTAAAAAAATCAAAGGAATTTTTTTTGTTGTTGATGTTGTTATGAAAGGTATGAGAATACTTCTCCTTTTTAGCTCTATCTATACATTTCCCAAGGATATGAAATGTTTTTACTTCATTTTAAACTGTGTGCTATTACAATTACAATGCTTTTCACACCAGATAGTATATGTGAAAAGTGTCAAATATAGAAACATGAATTACCCTTTGCCTAGTGCTGTCATGCAAAGATTTCAGAGAACCTTGTAAATGTCCATAAAATATAAATAATAAAAAGGCAAAGGCTTAGGAAAGAAACAAAGAACTTGTCCAGGTGGTCAAGAAGTCCAGTGGTATCCTGTCCTGTATTAAGAATAGTGTGGTGAGTAGGACGAGGGAAGTAATTGTCCCTCAGCGCTGGTGAGGCCCCATCTTGAGTACTGTTTTCGGTTTTGGGCCCCTTGCTACAGAAAAGATGTTGAGGTGGTGGAGCATGTCCAGGCAAGGATGATGAGGCTGGTGAACATAGGAAGTTCCGCACCAACATGCGGAAGAACTTTTTCACAGTGAGGGTGACAGAGCCCTGGGACAGGCTGCACAGGGAGGTGGTGGAGTCTCCTTCTCTGGAGATATACAAGACCTAACTGGACGCCTCCCTGTGTGACCTGTCCTAGGGAACCTGCTTTGGCAGGGGGGTTGGACTCTACAATCCCTGGAGGTCCCTTCCAACCCCTGCAATTCTGTGATTCTGAGGGGACTGGAGAATACATGTCATGAGGAGTAGTCTGGAGAAGAGGAGGTTGAGGGGAGACATAATTGCTGTCTGCACCTACCTGAAAGGAGGCTGTAGAGAGGCAGGGGTTGACATTTTCTCTCTAGTGACAAGAGACCAGACAAGAGGAAATGGCATCAAGTTGTGCTAGGGGAGGTTTAGGTTGAATATTAGGAAAAACTTCTTCACAGAGAGAGTTGTTAGGCATTGGAACAGGCTGCCCAGAGATGAGGTGGAGTCACCATCCCTGGAGGTGTTCAAAAGATGGTTAGATATGGTGCTGAGGGACATGGTTCAGTAGTGGATGGCAGGTTAGGTTGATGGTTGGACTTTATGATCTAAAGGATCCTTTCCAATGAAGACAATTCTATGATTCTGTGATCCTTTAGGACAGGCTTGAAGCATACTGGCCTCTTCTGTATTTCCCAATAGCTGCAGTAGATTGAGTATGACCCCTCATTACTATCCACCCACCTTCTGTCCTGAGGACATTGAGGATGCATGTGCAGACTTCTCAGTTTTCACAGTGCTTGTTGTAGCACCAGCTAACCTTCTTGGAAGTTCTGGGGTTGAGTTTCTTGCTTGGAAACATACAAAAAGTGCATCTCCTCAACTGAATATACATCTTAATTGTATACTAATCACAACCAGATTGTATTTTATCTGCAAAGTTAGCTTCCCTTTCAGAGAATAAAAGAATATTCATTATAGGAACAATCATGCATTGCATTCATTGGTCTTAGATCTAGAGCTGGTGAGAACCTTTTTCAGTGGTTTTGAATTTTTCAAAAAAAACCAAAAATGACACAAATTTTTTAAAAAAAGTTTGAGTCCTTTCTCCCCCACTCCATTTTTTTTTAAAGCTTTCTGATTATGGAAAAAAAAGTAAAAGAAAAGCATATGCTTTCTTCAAAAGGAAATGTTTTAATTCGAAGAGGGTTATTTGATTAAAATATATTAAAATTTTAAATTTATATTGGCATAACTGTTGTGTTAGAGATTTTAGCTATTGAGAAGTCCAGAGTACTAACTCTGTTTTCAGGGAGGGAGTGGCTGGGACAAGCAAAAGGCTCACTCATTATTAGATCCTAACTAACTCAAGCTTATACTTCAAATTTTCTTTAGAAACACTGGTGAGAGCATAGTATGACAGTAATTTTTTCCAGGAGCAATGCCAACTTAAGCATCCCTCTCCCTGCCTGCAGCTACTCATGAACCAGATGGGAGAAGTTTTGTTTTGTTTTGGGGTTGTTTTTTTGGTTTTTTTTAACAGACTAGTTTCTAGGATAGGGGTCCCAATCTCTCTGTCTTAACACAAGGGGAGGGGTAGGTGTAGGGGCAGGAATTAGCAGCTGGGCACATAAGAGTGGTAGTGGGTGCTGTTTAAGGCAGCTTTTGCTTTCTCTGTGAAAAGAATTCAAATAAATATTGTGCTTAAAGCACTTGCACTTGCAAGTGAATAGTGACAGCTGCACAAAGAAAACCCAAGACCTGGTTTTAAATTAACAGGGGCTTTATGTCTAGAAACTGTAGAAGTGATTTATGGGTGAAAACACGCAGAACACTAGAAATATACTAGAACCACACAAAGTACTAGAAGTAAATTTGCCCTGCTATTATTCCTCTAAATAAAGCATAAATTATTTTGGGGTTTGTGTCTTGCAACCTGCTAGCCAAGGAATGTGCGGCATGTGCGGGATGGCCAGGGGATCAGGCCTAGCCAGCATGGGTTCATGAAGGGCAGGTCCTGTTTGACCAACCTGATCTCCTTCTATGATCTAGTGACCCATCTGCTGGATGAGGGAAAGGCTGTTGATGTGGTCTACCTAGACTTCAGCAAAGCCTTTGACACTGTCTCCCACGGTATTCTCCTGCAGAAACTGGCAGCCCGTGGCTTGGATGGGTACACCCTTGGCTGGGTAAGGAGCTGGCTGGAGGGCCGGGCTCAGAGAGTGGTAGTAAATGGAGTTAAATCCAGCTGGCGACCGGTCACAAGTGGTGTTCCCCAGGGGTCAGTGCTGGGGCCTGTCCTCTTCAATATCTTTATTGATGACCTGGATGAGGGCATTGAGTGCACCCTCAGTAAGTTTGCAGATGACACTAAATTGGCTGGGAG
>VZTU01022679.1:130987-206108 GCA_013400835.1 Zapornia atra
ATAGTGTTACTAGTAGGAACAGGGAGGTAATTGTCCCCCTGTACTCAGCACTTGTGAGGCCGCATCTCGAGTACTGTGTCCAGTTTTGGGCCCCTCATTACAGGAAAGACATTGAGGCCCTGGAACGCGTTCAGAGGAGGGCTACTAAGCTGGTGAGGGGTCTGGAACACAGGCCTTATGAGGAGCGTCTGCGGGAGCTGGGATTGTTCAGCCTGGAGAAGAGGAGGCTCAGGGGAGACCTTATAGCTCTCTATAACTTCCTGAAGGGAGGTTGTAGTGAACTGGGGGCCAGCCTCTTCTCCCGTGTAGACAGTGACAGAACTAGAGGGAATGGTGTCAAGCTGCGCCAGGGGAGATTCAGGCTGGACATTAGGAAGCACTACTTCTCGGAAAGGGTAGTCAGGCACTGGAATGCACTGCCCAGGGAGGTGGTGGAGTCACCGACCCTGGGGGTGTTCAAGGAAAGACTAGATGTTGTATTGAGGGACATGGTTTAGTGGGGGCTAGTAGTAATAGGTGAATGGTTGGACTGGATGATCTTTTAGGTCTTTTCCAACCTTGATAATTCTGTGATTCTGTGATTCTGTGAAGACAACGCAGTGTTCACTTAACCTAGAGGAGCAAACGTGTAGCAAACTGAGTACATGGTTAAATTGGAGACATTTCAGGTGACAGCTACAAAACGTTTAGGGAGGTGACACAGAGACTGCTGTAGGAAATGAGGGGACAGCTTGTGTCTTCGATTGCTGTATGTCAACATAGTTCAGTTAACTTCAGGGGAGCGATTCCAAGTTACAATGATGGAGTACCTGTCCTGATAGAAACATATGGCTAAGCTCTCTTCCTTTATATGTGCCAGACAATGTTAGTGACCAAATTCACTTGCATAAAACTGCTGAAATTGATAGATATTTTCTTAAATATTCATGGTCAAACTGCAGCTTGGGAAAACCTAAAAGCTGTTTGAAGGGGTTCTAAAGTATTTAAAGATCAAGGGATGTAGAATCACCATTCACTTTAAGTATAAAATGAACAAGCTCTTTAATTTAATAATGCAATTTGATGCGTCTAAAAAGTGTGTTCATGATGGTATAAAGTTAGTATAAAGTTAGAGGTGTCAATAATAAATACATGGAGCTAATTTGTAAGTGGAGGGTTAAATTTCTATGTGTGTCTCAGAACAAAACATTTTGTTAAATCAGCATATTCTGGCTTTGTCAACATCTCTGCCACTGGGGAGACAATGCTTGCCACGTTTTCCTAATTACTAGAAAACTTTTGTGATGATTTAAGGCGTTGCTTTGTAGATGATTCAGAGGAATAATTAACTGTTATGATGGATCTTTGCTACGGCTGTGCTATTCTGCTAAACCACTTTTGGATTTCATGGTCAGAGATGTAGCTGGCTGTTAGGCTGGTATTTCAGGCAGTGGCCAGTATCTGCTGCTTTAAGGAAAGGTCTCAAAAGCTCAACAGCACAGATCTAGCCTTTTTGGGGGAATTAATTAGCACTCTGGGTTTTCCCTAGAAATCAAACATGCATCTTTCACCTGCATGGTTGACTTCATACATAGTCTGCAGTATCATATGGCAATCACGGGTTCTCACAATCACTGTTCACCATCAGACATCTGCTGGACTCTGAACAGGCCGTAGGGAAAAAATGGGGACAACTAGGTCATAAGGTGGAAAGAAACAGCGAAAGAATGACTTTGGCTGGGCTTCTACTTGGGCATCTTTCTCTAAGAATGGAATGAAGTTTGCTTTACAGTTTCATCCTGTATCTCCAGCAGGCTGTGCCTGACTAGGACCATCGCCATCATACTCTCCAGTATTTTGGAGGTGCCATGTTGCAGAACCCAAACTTTGAGGCTCAACTCCACCTTGGGTCCAACTGCCTGGAGAAAAGCATATAGTCTTCCACTTTACATCATTTTGCCTGCAGCCCTAACTTTATGTTAGTTGCACTTTGCCTTCTCTGTATATCTAAGTTTCCTGTTTAGCATGTGATGCAAGATTAGTACCAGATATCCTCAAGGAAACGTCTCCAGAAGTATCAGGCAGAGACTGAAGAAGGGGAGTATTTCCTTGCAGCAGCTACATTTGTCATTATTATGATACATTGTACACATTGAAATGGTGTGTTACACAGATTGCTGATGGGTAGCTTGCCACCAGTGCTTTAAGGCAATCCATGTGAATGCTGATTCAGTGATACAACGTCTTAAGCCAATAATGACTGAAATGACACCAATGAACTCATTTTGTTTATAATCACTAGCCAGAGGAAATATTAGATTGCTACAATAATTAGCCCCTGAAGAGAAACAATTTTTAGGCAGCTTTCAGCCTTCATTTTTCCTATGCTCCCTTTCCTTGGGCAGCGCTCTTGTAGTTAAGAAGTTCTTAAATCAGGAATGATATCATTCTTCATCACCATTGAATTTATTGATCCCAGACAGTGTTGTTTGTAGCACCTCTTATCTCAGCAATGAATAATTTTGTATCTCCCCCCCTCTTTTTCCCTCTTCTTTATGTTTTCAGGTTAGCACAGTCTTACTAAGGACATCTCACCATCCTAAGACACTCAGGTGACTTCTGATTCAAAGGGTTACTTTGCTATTATTCTGCCAAAGAAAATCCTCATTATTTTACCATTATGTGAGGAACAAAACCATAAAAAAAATAAGCCTCAACACTCTGACAGAGCAATTCCTTTCCTTTGTGTGTTCAAGCTGTTCTCCCCCTTCACACAATTACTTATGTCATCCCATTGGCGTGCATGACACATTAAAAATACAGGAGATAGAGATCTGCCCAGGATCTAGCCAAGTAGAAACTCACAACTGCGTGACTAAAAATGTTAGGGAGTCAAATTATGACCCATACAATTGCAACCAGTGAACAAGATCCCACCCACCCTAGTAGGGTGTATGATTGGACATTTCAGCCTCACAGACACTTTGCAATGCCTGCTCTCTAGAGTGCTGCAAGTGGGGGAGATGCTGAGGCAGATACAGTGCTGTGGATGCAGATTCTGTAGATACAGTGCCATCTCTGAGACCATTGAGGACTACCAGTATAGACTGGACTGGACTTGGTTTTTTTCTGATTCCTTGCCTTTAACCACAGGGTTGAAATGTCTTTTTAAATAATTGCAGTGAACTATTGTGAGTGGTTGTGAAAGGAGACAGACAACAGTAAACACTGGGTAGGCAATTCAGTTGTGGGTGAATACTGTTCTCTGGAAAAGCTTCTCAAAAAAGCTGTTTTTATATAATTCTTGTTAGCTATGGAGATTTTGTTTGCATTATCAGGCAATCATCCTAGACATCTAGAACAGATTTTCGCTTATGCTCCTTTTTTCTCTTACATTGCATGATTTCAGTATAAAACAGACCCAGTAACACCACTGGAATCAATTACATTTTGCTAAAGAACTGGTAGCAGTAACTTCTGCAGAACACTCCACAGAGCACAGACTTTTTTCCGTGCTTATTCTTATTTCCTATCCCTGCCCCTCCACAGCAATTCCTCCATGCATTTCTGCATCATGGCACAGCTTGGGCAGGAGAGGTACAGCTCAATGGACTGATGGTTGGAGCCCTTTAGGGAAAAGAGGGAGCCATGAATCACAGAATCACAAGGTTGGAAAAAACCTTTAAGATCATCAAGTCCAACTGTTCCTGTCCTATGCTAAACCATATCTCTAAGTACCTCATCTACCTGTCTTTTAAACACATCCAGGGATGGTGACTCAACCCCCTCCCTGGGCAGCCTGTTCCACATCCTGACAACTCTTTCAGTGAAGAACTTTTTCCTAACATCTAATCCGAACCTGCCCTGGTGCAGCTTTGTGCCATGTCCCCTTGTCCTATCACATGTCACCTGGCTGAAGAGACCATTGCCCACTTCTCTACAACATCCTTTCAGGTGGTTGTAGGCAGTGATAAGAATCCCCTCAGCCCAAGCCAAGCCTAAAGGCTGAGTGCCTGAGGGTTCCTGACCATGCTGATTCTGCCTGACTGCAGAAAGGTTGGCTTGGCCTGGCTGCCCCTGCCTGCAAGACGGTATCACTGGAGCTGGGCTCTGGGCAGAGGCAGCTCCCAGCTCACAACACTGGGATGGGTGCACTTGAGATGTACCCAGTGTGCTGTTTTAATGATTATGGGCTGGCCCTGAGTACCCTCCTCCCTGGCATTTGGGAGCACCAATTCACTTCAGGAAGGCACCTGAGATTTCTGGAGAGAAGCAGATCATTCACTCAGGGACTCCCAGTGACTTTAGCAGCTGTTGTTTTCTGTTAATTTCACAGGGAACATGGCTTAGGCCATCTCAATAACCCTGGTGGGCCAGAATCTTGCTTTTCTGGCTTTTTCTTATCTGCATTAACTGTGTTAAATTAGAAAGTTGGAATGATGCTCATAATTTTTCTATGCCTCCATTTCTAACTGAGCAATATCTGGATATAAACATTAACTCCCCAGTACAGTGTAAAGTCTTGTAGGGATGAGCCATGTAAGCATGAGAGCTGCAAAGTATGAGTTAAACAGTTCTCCTTTATGAGCTCCAGGAAGTGCAAGGACACCTTTAAAAGTGCATTAATAGAATGGGGTGGGGAGGATGACAAGGTCATCCAGAGTTTCTGAAGCCTCGCTGAAATATTTAGCTTACGTTCTGGGTTAATAGCTCTGTCAGTGTTTGCATTCTGTCAGTGTACCTGATTCATGGTGGGGAGGTGCATCAATAAGAAATAACTTGCACTGTGTGACAGCACACAAAATGTCACAGACATGATCAGACTGCCAGTTTATTAGTCGCAGACAAATCAGTACATGCAGATGGGTGAAGTATTTGCAAAATGCATGTTGCGTGTGCATCTGGTTTTTATTTGGGAGGGGGTTGGGGTTTGTTTGTTGTTGTTTTTTTAATATATGGTCATTGCAGTTTTTACTGGAGGAAAAGTTATTGTTTCAAGGTTAAACTCCAGTAGCTTTGTGTGACACACCAGGGCTCTGTGGTGCCTCAGCTGCATTTTTTTATGAATGGTGGCATTTGTTAAATTGCTGACGTGACAGTAGAGTGCTGTGGAGCTACTTGCGCTGGCTGTGAGCAAGCTGGTGCAAGTACAGTGAACAAACAAGGTGCCACTGCTACATGGCACCCAGCCTAGATCAGCTGCATGTCAGTGTGGTGTCATGGTTTCTGAGCTTTTTCTGTCTGCAAGACTTTCTGTCATGCTCATAGACGTGTCAAGTGTATGTGGCCCCTTGCCTAGGACCAAGTTTAGGGCACACAAAGGTTGCGTGTTGTTTAGTACACAGTTCTGCAAGTACACCTCAGCTCTTCCAGCTCTGAGTCTCTCCAAGCAGACTGTCGTTTGTATATTGTAACAACTTCTGGACCCATTTTTGTGATGTCCACAGTAGTAAAATAAAAGTTTCATTAATCCAAGCCCTTTGAATGGGAAAAAGACTCCTATTGATTTCAATGTATTTCAGATCTAACTAGACTTACTTTGTTAGCATGTGGAGTCAAAAAAACATTACTCCACAGAAAAGAAGATATGCCTACTGTTTCATCTCCAGAAATAATAGCTGTGCTTTGATCATCTCAGCTTTTGATGCTAGTGGACATTATCAGTGACATTTTGCCATTAGAAAGCTGTAGTGCAAAGTAGAGAATATAGATTGTTCTGAGGAGGATATAAGGGGAAGAGTAATGAGTTGTGGTTATGACTCCATAACTCTTCATTGTAATTTGTCCAGTCTTTTAACGATAAGCTTATAATTCTGGTTTGGTAAAATAAAAGCAAAAAGGGTAGTTCTGCAAGTCAGCCATATGGTGCAGTAGAACAATGGCGATTGAAGTGATTTATTGCTGCACTGCGTAAAGGCTATCACCTCTTTCCAGCTATGTGCTCACAACACATATTTGAAATTCAGATCATTTTCCCTGTGCATTATGTTGGTAAAGAGGATGTGACATGACCGAAGTCCTGCTGTGGGTTTTACGATCTGGCACAGAGGTTCGACCATTTTTGTTCTCATTGAAAGAGCCAAGGATGTTGTTGCAGGGTGTGTAAATGACTCAGGCTGCTACATGAAAGCTGGGAAATGGGATAATTCCATGTCTCAGTGAGTCCTTGAAACTAAACCGAGGCCTGAAGTTTTTGTTGCAATATGGGACAGTCCTTGCATTTTGAGCCTGCCCCAGAGAAAGTGGAAAATTTGGTCACCCTTGTTTAGAACCTTGAGAAATGGTGAGCTTCATGGACTGGAAAATTATAGAAGTATTTAGCATAATTCAGGTCTCTAACATGAGTCAGAAGCAGTTGTACATAGGTCACAAAGCTGTAGATGCTTCATTCATCTATGAAAATTTGTGGAAAGTCAAAATCCAACTTCCTTTCTCAAAGGTCAAGAAGCAAATAAAGAAATCAGTATTTGTGAATATTTTACTATGTTACTCAGTAGTTTCTTCTTGCAGAATGTTCTTAACTGAGATTTAAAATAGAAAATTGTTTAACTGCTTAGCTGGTTAGGTACTTTTCTGTCTAGAGGTATAAATATATGAAACAGTTTTTATTGTTTTAAAGAATGCTGGTATTTACCTATGTTGTATCTAAGTAAGACAGTGAGACCTTATTGAATGGCTAATCATAGTTTAATTGGTCTGATTTTTCTTTTGATAAAGAGCAGTAAAATGAATCACTGAGAGGTATTTACTATGCAAGATGAGCCTAACAGCAGAAGAACAAGGTCCTGCCAAGGTCAGGAATCCAGTCTTCTACTGCTCTTGTTCCTATTGGAGTCAAGGTACACATAAAACACAACCACCAATATAAGAAAAAAGAAGACTCGTGGTCGATACAGTCAATTTTCTAAGTATCTTCACTGAGAAAATGGAGTTCACGGCACCTATCCATTGCTATTTCTGTAGCTGTAAAATTGTCTGTATCCTACAGAAAACTGTTCTTCTCTTTACCTATCCCTCTACAGTTTGTGTTTCAAAGCTGAAATCCAGGGCATTCACAATTGACAGTTCAATTACTGTATGCTTTTCAGTTCACCTCATACACTGCTCTCAAATTCATCAGAAAATGTGAAATAGACCGTTGAGTTTTCCCCTTGATGATAGCACAATAGATGTGAAAGAGCCGCCTTCAGCGTGAGGCTTCCTAAGTGTTAACAGATCATGAAAATTGGCAACAACTGTTATGCCGAGTATCATAATCTGCAAGAGGAAGGCCAGCAATTCCACAGTGATGAGAAGAGAGTGCTTGGTGTTTGAGCTGTGGTCACATTTGCCTTTCAAGTCACTTGGGCCTCTATAACACACTTTGTGGGAGAAGAAAGCTAATGCAGCTGCCTTTGCTAATCAGTCAGTATGACCCAGCCCCTCGGGGAGGCAGGCAAAGGCAGATACATACTGAGACACACAATCCTTGCTGATTAACAGTGAAAGCTGGTAAAGTTACTCTCTAAGCCTGTCTGGCCCATCAGCTCCAGAAATGTAATTTAGATGATTATCTACATGCCCATTAAACCTTGTGACCCATCGCTAGTCTGTTTGAAGTTTGCCTGCTTAAACTTGCTAATAGGAAGAATAGAAGGATTGGCTCAGAGGTCATGAAATAAGAGAGCAGCAAAGATGACAAAAGAGCAGAGGAAAACTTCCTACTGTATGTATTTGGTAAGGAGAAAGAGCTACCGTGCCATGATCATCTCTGCAGATACTGTTACCTTATGGAGCAAGCAAGCCAACTGGAATTCAGGCCATTGAATAAGTTTTTGTGGGTTTTCAGCCTATTTTGTTTAGCTGCAGAAATTAAATGTGCTACCGATGTGATAAATGTTGTCAGTAGATGTTTACAGAGCATAATGCAATGCATCATAAAAGGGCACAGGATAACTGATGTATGATCAGTGGTTTTGGTTTTGCTCAGGGTTACAGTGTGTAGGTATAAACAAGGAAGTGCCTAAATTAAATCAATAACATCAGAGTAGTCACAATCAGGTGAGAATCAGGGCCAGCCTGGTTCCCTTTAGGATAAGAACTTCTAGACATTACAGGCGCTTGTGAACTTAAAGATTATCAGTGAAAAGCTTGCTCAGTAAATCTGTTTTAATTACTCAAACTGAAATAAATACAAAGATTTAGAATGTTCCTACAGAAATTAGTCTGAGGATGTTGCAATAAAAAGGTGACCCGTTAAAACTGAGTTTGTAGAGAAAAGGTGGGTTTCATTGCAGAGACCTTCAGAATGGAGTACATTTGTACCTCAGTAAGGGTGTCCCAGGGGTCTGACTAGTTACTGGAAGAAAATTAACTTGCACTTTAAATGCAGTCTGAAGGTCCTTTACCTATGTTTGCCTGTGCTAACAGCCTTGGGATGAATCCGTGCCCTTTTGCTAAAGACATAGTCAACCTACTGGCAGGAAAACTTTGATTGGGGGTGTATTTCCCTGTATTTCAAAGGAGACAAAACCATTTCACTACTGCTATGTCTGTGTCCCTAGGTTTTTGCTGTATGTGTTCTCTTTATAAAGAATGATTGTGGTCTGCTTTGCAATACTTTCAGTACATTTTTTTATTTATTTATGTTATTACTGTTGATATAGTTATGATTGAATATAGTACTGTTTCTCATTTTACTGTGTTGAGCCAAGCATATTTTCCAGCTAGAGTTTCTGTGCATCTCAGACTCCTTTCATTTACATGCACAGCTCCGTATGAGAGAGACAGCAGCAATATGCTAGTGGGAAAAAAAAGAAAAGTATTCAGTGCTGGGGAAATTAATTTTAGAACTTGAGACTTGAATTTATTTCAGTGTTCTTAGTAGGCTTGTTTGGGGTTTTTTTTTTGTGGCTGATACTGCAAACTCAGACGCTTGCTGCTCTGAAGCTGCTGCCTGTACTTTGTAATAAAATGCATAAATTTTAAAACTCTGCTGTAAGCTTCACACTGGGGCTGCCTTGCTCCTTAATCTGGTTAAAAGTATTCAATGTTAGTATTAACCACAGTTGGGGTCTTCAGCCTGAATCTGTTATCCCTCATGTGTTGACCAGACTGGCGGTGGTTCTCACCTTGAAAAATGTATTTTCCAAAAAGTTTTAGAAAGGAAATGAACTTATATTGCCGATCCTCACTCTTCCATTGAGTGGCATGTGCTCAGCTGCTTGCAACCAGGCTGCTTCAGAGGGCAGAAGTTATTCATAAATCTCATTCCGTCGGTGTTGTCTGAAAAATAAAGTAGATGCCAATATCTGCTGGGAAGCCTTGTAGGAAACAGATCAAAGGCTTCTGGAGTTTATTTAAGAAGGACCAGTTGTGAGTGGCTTAATGTCTGAGCGTGGCATGAAAAGTGAACCAGCCATGACAATGAGCCACCGTACTCAGAAGTCCTCTGGGCTTCAGTAAAGAATTTGAGTAATATGCAGTACAGGTGTGCTGATGCCTCACTCTGTCACTTGGTTATTTCTTTGCCTCTGAATGAGCATTGCCCTCTCTGTCTAACTGTCTGAAAAAGGGGGAAAATTCTTCTCAAATAGATTGCAGATTAGAGCCTTCCTCCCTTGCAGACAGTGAAGTGCCCACTGAAGATATGTTGTCTTCTCTGTGTCATTTGGTTTAAAAGGTCTGTAAATCTGTGTAATTCACGTAACCTGTGGCCAGATTGAGACTTTCTCAAAATGAATCGCACCCTTTGGTGTATCCCTGTTGCAGGTGTAAGAAACCGGCTTGCTTTTCATTGAAATTGTCTGTTTTATTTATGTCTACTCCTCCTATGTCCTGCAGGATGCCTTGATTTGTAAAATACTTGGAGACAGCTGCAACATCCCTCAGTTCTTACAACTGGCAGGTTAGAATAGAATTAGTTCCTCTGCTTTCCAACAGAACCATCGCTTTTACGTTTTAGGGAATTGTTTTCTGCTCATTCCTGTTCCGTTATTTTCTTCTTCCTTCAGATATTCCCCATGTGCATGACTGTTTTCAGCATGGATGGAAAGTACAACAGAAAAAGAGAAATCAAATCAAAACAAAAACTTAGAAGGACCCTCAAAGGGGTTAAAATCTTAAAGAAGTGTCTATCCTGGTATTTCAAGGTGGGCCCTACTCCTTAGTCAGCTCTCTGTCTGTTGATCTCAATGGGGTACAAAGGCACAGGCCTTTTCTGGCCATACCATGCTCTGCTGGGAGAAGGGTTTAGGACTGTTTCCAATCACTTGGACCCCTTCGCCTGAGTTCCCCCATGGAAGGGAAGTGCTTCAGCAGGGAAGTTCCCAACAATTGTTTCTTTGGCAATGAAATCAGTTTAGAAAATCATCAAGGAACCTCCTGGGAACAGCCATGTGAAAAGGATCCAAAGAGAACAAGAATAGGGATCAATTGTCCTGGTAGTACTTCTTGTCACATCAGAAACTTGGTATCACATCTCACCCCAACCTGCAGATCCCAAAGAGATGGGGACTGTGCATATATGTCAGTTCTAAGTGCTTAGTATGCTGAATATAATTTTTCCATCTTAATGAACCCACATGGAGCTAGATAACTGTGTTTCAGTACCTGTACCAAACCCTGAATGGTTGTGGCTTGTTACCCAATAAGTTAAGGTAATTCCTATGACTATATTAATTTCTTTTATGAAGTATGCTGTCACAACTCAAAAACTCAACTGAAACTCATTCTGCTGTCTCCGTTGTGCTGTCTTTTCTGGCCCAACAGCCTAGTGTTTTTCATGGTATTAAGCTACAGGTGAAAATGGGGGGGATGGGGAACAGGGGAAGGGATTGAGAAGAAAAATGCTGAAGGGTTTATCTTCTTTTAATTAAAACAAAAACATTCCTAGGTAAAATTATTATGTAGTTTGCCATAATAGGATTATGAAGGGATGCAATGCTTGACAGAAAGGTTGCACAATTTTTGTTTAGTGGTTGCTGCAGCATTTTTTTTGTGACAGATGTTTGACACTTCAGAATTTTATTCTGTGAGAGGGTGGATGTGATGGAAATTGGTTATGATGTTACCAAACATCTCTAGGAGCTGCCAAGTAATTTCTAGGCAAAAGGGAACGCTAATAGAATCCAGGAACTGAACAACACTACAGTGACAGCAAAAAGACACTTGAAGAAAATACTTGAGGGGAGCTCTAATCCCCATGGCTTGATGAGGTTTCAGAGGGAAAACACGAAGATTTAATGCATTTTTCTGCAAAGAGGTATGCACGCTTAACTCACACACTGTGGACATTTCCACTGAAGTCAGTGGGATAACTTGTTCTGAATAATACCATATGTCTCCATCTTTGCAGGCCCAAAGTCTTAAGCAGAATTTATTAAGTCTGGGATGTGTATAATTGTATCCATGTTCACATTTGTGCAGTGCTAAAACAGGACAGTCAGTACTTATTTATTCCTAAAGCAGAAACATATTTGTAGTACCTATTAATGATCATGATTTTTTCTTCTAATTTATTTTGCTCTTTTTCATGATGACATACTTTGATATTTATGAAAAATGTCCCTGTTCTTTACACAGGAAAAAAGAAATCGTAGACTCATAGAATGCATTAGGTTGGAAGGGACCTTTAAAGGTCACCTAGTCCAACCCGCTGCAGTAAGCAGGGACATCTTCACTGGATCAAGTCACTCAGAGCCACATAAAACCTGACCTTGAATATCTTCAGGAATGGGACCTCCACTACATCTCTGGACAACCTGTTCCAGTGATCCAGTGATTCCAGCGATCATTCCTGAAGTGAATTGGTGCTCCCAAATGCCAGGGAGGAGGGTACTCAGGGCCAGCCCATAATCATTACGACAGCACACTGGGTACATCTCAAGTGCACCCATCCCAGTGTTGTGAGCTGGGAGCTGCCTCTGCCCAGAGCCCAGCTCCAGTAATACTGTCTTGCAGGGAGGGGCAGCCAGGCTGAGCTAACCCTTCTGCAGTCAGGCAGAATCAGCATGGTCAGGAACCCTCAGGCACTCAGCCTTTAGGCTTGGCTTGGGCTGAGGCAAGACCTTATCACCACCTACAGTTACCTGAAAGGAGGTTGTAGAGAAGTGGGCAATGGTCTCTTCAGCCAGGTGACAGGAGATAGGGGACAAGGGGACAAGGGGACAAGGGGAAATGGCGCAAAGCTGCACCAGGGCAGGTTCAGATTAGATGTTAGGAAAAAACTCTTCACTGAAAGAGTTGTCAGGATATGGAACAGGCTGCCCAGGGAGGTGGTTGAGTCACCATCCCTGGATGTGTTTAAAAGATGGGTAGGACTGGAACAGTTGGACTTAAAGATCATTTCCAACCNTGGAACAGTTGGACTTAAAGATCATTTCCAACCTGATCATTCTGTGATTCTATAAATAAAGGACAAAGAGGAAATTGAATGTGCACGTTTTGTATTGACTGGAGTAACAAAGTACTCAACTAGCTATAGTCACCTTGCACTTACCTTCAAATTTTCTCCCTGAAAATATTACATGCTGCACATTATGTGTTTTGGCAAATATGCTTTTATGTTCTTCCTTTACTAAGTTCCTTGGTCAACACAGAGGTTTCATTTGTCAGAAATCTGCAAGATACTATTTTTTTTTCCTGTAGTTGAATCAACCACTCCTTTTATTGTTCCTTTTCATCTGCAATTAAGTACATTGAGTTTTCCCTCTGCCCAGCCTTTGTATTCTTTCCCTGCATGAGTTGACAAGCCTAACCTAGGAGTAAACAGAACACCTGAAATCCTCTGGCTGATTGAGCAATGAGAGCAGAGGCCAAACTGAGGTCTTCATGAGGATCTGGAAATCTCACAATAGAATTTGAGAAAAAAAAGGCAGCAAAAGTTCTATATTTGTAGTTGATATAAGGAAAATATCAAAAAGTGCAAATACATGATGCAGAACTGTCTTTTCCAAGACTTTTCCATTCATTAAAGGGTGTGAAACAACTTAGACACGTTTGTTTGGGATTTTTTTAAGCTAAGATTCTAATCTTGTGGCTGAAAACCTGAAATCTAAATGAAAGCTATAGGCAGTGCCAGTCACAAGCAGAATCCCTGCCTATGGATGTACAAGGTAGATGTCTGCAGTATGCATACTGTATACCACTAAACAAATGGCAGGAACATATGACCGAAGAATTTGTTTGAGTTTCAGTAACCTTGAGATCAAAATACTCTAGATGGGTTACAGTGACCAAAGGAAAGTACTACAGTTGTCTCTAAAGCAGCAAATCCACTGAACAGAATAGTCATGTGAGAACATTTACAGCAGTAGATCTCAGTCCCTGGCAGGTGCATTTACACTGGTATTTCAGTATTTTATTTCTGGTATTCAAAGCTTCTTGTCTGTGATAACCTCTGCTGCTGCTGCTCCCTATTCATTTGTGCATTCACTCTTCCACTGTAATGTTTTGACTGCTACAGAGGGTTGGAGAAACTAAAGTGTGTAGAGCAAAACAAATAAAATCAATAACTGTAGAAGATTGTGGCACTTTGTTTCTCCTGCCTGAAGTTTTTTTGAACTCCAATTTTATTCTACCTTTCTCCCTCCTTCTTCCTTTCTGCTTTCTCACTTTTCTCATTTCCTTTGAGAATTTCGCTGTATCTTGTTAGGAGAATGTATATAGGTTGAGGGAATGAGGTTACAGTTTGCTCTGATGTTCTCAGTCATCCATGTTCCCTTAGGGAGCAAGTACAACATTTGTCAGCTCAATCACTGGGTTAAGTTCGTGCACAGGATTCACTCTCATGAACCTTCAAGCTCCCCAGTTGTAAGAGGAAAGTAGGTGTCAGGAAAACTTTCAAACATGCAAATAAATTGTGTATGTCCCAAGCATGACTGGAAGATGAGAACAAAAGACTTTAGGGTCATCTAGGTCAGGTGGTGAAGCCCAGAGCAGAGTAGAACACCTGCACTGATGTCCTTTTCCCCTGGTTGCAAACAAGGTTATTGCACTCTTAAATATTGCACCAAATCACTAAGCACTTTAGGGGCTGTTGCTGAACTGTATACCAAGGGCTTTGAGGAAAGGGATGTAAGGGTATGGTCTGTGAATCCTTGGCTGCACAGATATATCGTTGTCCAGTTCTCTGGATGGCACAGAAAGTACTTGGGCAGAGGGAGCTGTTCTAGTGCCTTGCCCCTGAGCTCAGGGATGGCTTTCCACAGTTTGTTTGTCAGGGTGGTAAGGCTCGACATTTTGTCCCAGGCCTACTCTTTCCTGATAAAGATAGAGAAAAGACACCGTAACAAGTTGTTTATTTAGAAATAGACAATCCCTAGTATTGCTTTCTCCTGCATGCAGACAGAGCAGCTGGTGTTACAGGGCAGTGACACCCGCCAAAAAACCTTTCAGAGGAAAATGGAAAAGACGTCCATGTTGAAGGCATGAGCTAAACAGCAAGCCACGCATTGTAGAGCACAGCTGAAGACACTTCCATTGCTCATTGCTATTTAGCAGTTCTTAGCTTGCAGTAAGCAGGATAAAATGTCCTGGGGTTTTTGTTTGGAAAGAGTTTGTGCAGGGGGTTGAGAAGGTGCTAGGCTCAGAGAAGCCCAGTCCTCTTCAGCCCCTTTGAAAAATGCACTTTTGCATGTACTGATTTCAATTCTGCTCTCAGCTTTGACCTCACATTTCAAGGAGATTTGTGCACAGGACTAGGATGCATCTTCAAAACTAATAATAAACATTGGGAAGTCTTTTGGAAATATGTATTCCAAATGACACGAAGGCAGGTTCAGGCTGTGAGACATGGGGCCTAGAAACTCCCAACAGGAAAACTGACACTAAACCACGTGAAATTCCTACATGTAAGAGAAAGGAAGGTATTAGGAGGATGGCAACACAGGAGGGGCTTGGCACAGTTTATTGTTTTTATTTTACTGGTATCCACGTATTTCTTTTCAGATATGTTGCATAATTTATTATGACATTATGAGGCAGTTTACTGTAATCAGTAATAAACTTTCAGCTTTTTTTCTAAGGCTGTTTTGTATTTTTGATTATTTCATTGTTGAAAATGGGGACTGAGCTTGCACTCAGCTGTTGCTGTGCCAGTCTGGTGTAACCCCACCGAAATAGCTGAAGCTATTGTAACTGAGTACAGACTGTAGGCTTGTGTATTTTGCAAAGCATCTGGAAACTTTGGTGGATCAGAGCCAAAATCATAACTCACTGTTATTGCTCTGATTATGTGATGATTTTATGACATATAATATCCCATTTTCTTAACAGCAGTATTTTAAATGCAAACCTCTGGCAACTGATATATTTCTGTCTCAAATTCTGTCTCGAGCTTGGGTAAGGATATTAAAATATTGAAGACCAGGTAAAATGTATTTTTTAGCCTTTGAATCCAGTGCTTGAGTATGACGAACTTTTAACACATTATGTTAGCAGTTCAAGCATTCAAGTCAGCTTCCAAAACAGGACTGAGGGCATCATAACACACCTGACCTTAAATCAGAAAAAATCATGAAGGACTGAATCATTCATTCACTGTCTGAAAGACTGAGATACTCCCCTTAATAATACAGTTTGCCTGGGAACCTCAGAATTCTTATATGAAATGAGCACACATGAAAAATGGAATGAAACAAGTTGAAAAACCTCTTTTATACTTCTGTCTGGCTTTAGAAATATAAAGAAACTAACCAGATATTTGCTGCTTGAATGTTTGCAGTGTTAAACCCAGGTCTGAGTCAGGATCATTTACTTTTATTTGATAGGTATCTTTTGGTACTTGGATTTTCAGAAAAACTCCACCAAATTTCACACTTGAATCATTTTATGTAAATATTCTATTAAAACAGACTAAAGCAAAATAGGGGTTCAGTGGAAGGCATAAAAGACTTTTATTATCACCTTGTCAAAGTTCTACAGTAAAATGTGAATAAGTCCTTCAGGAATTAGTTGATGCATGTGATAATTAAGTTCAGAAATACTGATTCAGTGTCTCTTCAGGCTTTCATTTTTTCTACCCCTACTTTGGCTGTCAGATGTCCAAGGAGACATTTTTTGAAGGCTGGTTCAGCAGTTCGGAAACTGAGCAAGTCAGTGGGGGGTTTTTTCATAAAATGAACCTTCAACCCAAAACTTCCTTCTACCTCATCAAGTCTTACCCCAAAATAAGATAAGCAGCTCCCAGCTCCTTTGTCTTCTGCCTCTGACACAGTGGTTTCCTGTCTTCCTTATTCTGAATGGCCTTCTCCTGTTGTTACCAATCTGCTCCAGGTTCTACGCTTTATATATCAAATTAGAGATATTTTTCTTATAAATCTCTTTTGTCTGATGGAGGAGAAGATTTGGCTTCTTGGCCTATAGTTTATCTAATGTTTCATTGGTGCAGTGAGGTTCAGATAGCCTGAAAGTATGATCAGTACTGTTGTCCTCCTCATGGCTGGCTCTTGTCCTTTGTGAGAAGTGTGACACCACCTTAAATAATTCTAGTAACTCCTGCTGGTGTCCACAATGGTTCCTTCTGAATCATATTCTGGTGATCAGCCTGGATCAAAATACGTGACTAGTGAGTTATCAGAGAAGCTTTCTGTTACCAGTTTATGGAATTAAGTTCTTCACAGTCCCAAATCAGTATAGTTGTCCTAAGGCACCAGTGACTGTAGTTTGATCTCTTACATAGCTGGATGATGGATTGATGTTTCTCTGTTACCTCAAATATATGAAAATCTAACTTCCCAATCAAGGAAAATTCTGCTTATTTGAGATTTTATCCAAGACAAAATATTTGCAATATCAAACAGATGTTAAAGTTGGTAATTCACTTTTATATTAAACTGTCAGTGAAGGACATTGTTTGCAGATGGAGGCCCAAAGAAGGAACATTAGCCAAAACTGGACTACTGAGAAAGTTCTGCAGCTTGTTCATTCCAGAAGAGGTTCAAACTTTTCGCTAGAACACATTTGAGTACAGATGTGGGTTGGTGGGATGCATCAGCTCTTCTCTGTGTCACTTTTAGTTGCTACTGGCCAGCTGTTTGGTACCAGATCCTCAGCAGAGGTGCAGTCACTTCTTGTATAAATGCTCATAGACTGCTTCAGTGTAAAATTAACCAGGTTTTCTCATACAGGGTAGTTCAACAGAGAAGAGGAAGCACATTCACTAATACTGTTTTTCTGTCCTTACACATTTTATTTCTTTAACATTCTCATTTACAGTTTTGCAAAAGACTGTTTATTTCCATCAGGTTCAAACAAAAAACTCATCTTGCTTCCCTACCGCCACTCTGACATTGTGAAGGACGGGGTTCATTAAGGTCCACAGGGTAACACATACTCTTATTTTACATTTAATCAAAAACTGTTTAGAAGAATTTGACTCTTAGTCATATTCATGTAAAAGGAACTGGGATTAATAATCAGTATCTTATATGAATTCATATTTTTTAACATTTTAATTGGAAGAAGCCTAAATAATCTGGAGTTTTCTGTTTTCAGGCCTTTTGGTTGAATATCCTTTTTGGTTTAAAATTCTGGATTCACTTTTTTCTGTGCTGGAACGAAAACTCATTCATGCCAGTGTGTATTCTCTATTGTGCTGTTTTTAATTATCTTTATAGCTGCAGATCTGTAGAGAATTGCTTTTTGCCCTGCGAATTAATTCCTTTCTAATAATGGTTAGTTATAGATCCATCGATGAAACAAAGGAAGGACCTATAAAGAAGAAATTACAAATGGAAAACAGATATTTGGCAGAGAGCATTATTGCTCGTTCCTTTCACCCATCGCTGTTTCTTAGCATTTCATGAGTAATAGATTATGTGGCTTCTCCCAGACTTTTTTAAGCTGCGTTGTGGAATGCCCTTCACTGGAAGATTTTAAGTGAGGTTAGTAAAACTGCTGGCAAACTTGATCTTCCCTCAGTATGGGAGGATGAACGAGGTGACCTCATGGTTTTCTTTACTCGTGGGTTTCTTTCCTGCTGTGCGTGTCTGTGATTCTCACAACTCAGAACCTTTTTGTAAAATGCTCTGCCATGCTGAATTTAGCTTATCCTAAACTGGAAATAAAATAGAGCTGCTAATGATTTGCTCTATCTATATTTTGCATATCTGATCTTAAAAACTTCTCTTTCCATTCAGCTGTAAAGTAATGAAAGAAAAGTAGTATAATTTAGAGACTTCTTATTGCCAGAAATCTTGCTCACAAATGCTTTGCTCTGTAAAAGATAAAGGTCAAGAGGGTTTTAAACCAAGATGTTCCTTGCCAACTGAGCAATTTAGGAAGCAATTATTGCAGCTAATACAGTTTGGGATGGAAGCCATCATTAGAACAATGAGATTTTTGCCTTGTTTTTGATCCAGTAAACATTCTGTTAGAGGGCTATATAGCCATACATATGGACATGAGGGAAATGAAGGCAGAGTTTGAAAAAGGAAGTCATTGAATTGAAGACAAACTCGTGATACAGATTTTAACTCAAAATTAAGCTGGACTCAAGAAAAAAGGCTTCATTTATGATTGCTAAAGAATTATGAGGTTGTTGGAGGTCAACAGAAATGTGGTGTTATGATCTACATAAAAGTATAAAAACAAAGAAGGCAATTACTTTAATCCATTGTTCAAAGAAAGCTATTATGTCTACCTAGCTCAAATTAATTAATTATGATGTAGTAGAAAACAAAGACATTTTCAGACAACATATTTTGCTTGCCAGCAAAGTGGTCTCGAAGTATATATTGCTGCTCTAATGCTTTTCCAGAAATTGAGCTTAATCAATATTCAATAAATTTTCCAGAAATCTTTTTCTATATTGGGTTCATAGCACCTAATTGAGATAAACAGAGGCCTTTTGTTTGAAATGCCTTTTACAATCTGAAGATAATTTCTGTGTGCAAGTATGAGAAGCTCTGTGTTGTCACAAGAGGTAAAGCTCTAATATAACTTCATTTTTGCACCATATTCATGGGAAGCATTTAACACTTTTTCCACAGTTCTGGTCAATTGTGCACAATGAAAGCAAATTATTATTTTCCCTGTTCAAATAAAATCTTTCCGGTGATATTGGTGGCAATTCCAACTGAAAGGAAGATACATTTACTGTATAAAACTTGTTTTAGCCACACAGCTCCGATTGTATCTCAGTTAGAATCCTATGGAATGGCCAGTGTCCAAGGACACAAAAAGAGGTACAACATCTGTTCCAAAATAAATATGGAAAACTACTTTAGGGGACATTTATGTCTATTAACATCAGCTGTGTCACATATGTTAAACTTATACTAAGCTCTAGTGTGGTGAACAAAGCAAGAGTATGCAGAGCTCTCTTTGGAAAGAGCAGAACATAAATAGGACAGAAATAAAACAGTAAAAAACCCAGCTATAAAAAGAAGACCTGTGATCCCATGCAAATACTACAAAGATGACTTTTTTCAATTTTAATGATGCTACATTCCTCATCCTGGAAACATGTATTAGCACATAGTTACTAGAAAAGCTGAACATATATTGTCAAGATGTTTGTTAATTTATTAGAAGCAGAATCGGGTTGTTTCTGAAAAGCTGGGCTGTGTCTGCATGAGTACTTGTGCACGGCTAAGCAGGACTGTGTTAGGCTGCCTGTTCTCCTCTTGTAGCATTGTGTTACAGATTTAACCTACACACACTCCACTCTGCCTTACTGATGCTTTGATGCACTGAAGGCTCAAGGCTTCCTTATTTGTAATAACTAAAAGATCAAACAGTCTCATTTATTGAGACAATGTTTGGTCTAGTCACCAAAAATATTGATTTTAATTATAACTATTATTGTGTATCATATTTTAAGCCTAGATAAGAGTTGAAAAATAGCCATAGAAATTTTAAAATGTCAACTCCTTCTGTGTGGGAAGACCCTGCTGGCAAAGACTAAGGAAGGCCAAAATAGCAGTGGGGTTTATTATGCAACTTAAGTGTTTGGTCCAGATAGGTGAAATTGTGATGTCCTTAGCCAAGGGACATTTTCAGAGACCTCTTCCAGGCACAAACCCAGAAAAACAGTCAATATATCACCCGCACCTTCTTTCTTTAATAACTCTTTCCACCAGGGCTTAGGTTGTGAAAGAAACTCATTATTCCCTGTTCTGTAGGTTCAACTGAGTTTGAATGCTTGGCAGGCTAAATTAAGGTGAGTCATTATAGACCGGGCTCTGTCTGAAAGGTTCATTAATAAAGACAGAGACCTCTCTGAGGAAGAACAATGTTTCAGAAAAAGAAAATGGAGCATTGTAGTTGTTTCGTTCTACTTTGATGATTCTGTGTTTTGTGGCTGTTCTCAGCAAAGAATAGATAAAAAAACTGAGTCATAAAGCTATACTACACTCAATAGGAATTTGGTTATTTATTTTCTGGTTTACACGAAATTAAATAAATAATCATCAGCTTTAGACAGGAGCCCAGCAAAATATGTAAATACACTGATGTGGAAGAGTATCATCTCTTTGGGATGCATTTTGTTGTTCCCTTTGAAAGCAAGATGTCGAAAAAAGTACAGTTTTTAGTTTAGCCTCAAAGCTCTGTTTTTCATTATCGTGGCTTATTGCCCACTATTAACTGTTCCAAAGCCCATTCAAAGCTCATATGTTCTTTGACTGCTTCTGCTACAGATTGCTGTATGTTGTGGACCATTAAGTTTTATATTTGATGTGTGGTAGAAAAAAATATTAACAGCATCTTCTGCTGCCTACGCTTTTGACAGTAGGAAAGATGAGGACAGTAGTGTGTGTTCCCTCTGTGCTTCATAGCAGGCTTAAAAGAAAATGATCCAGCGATGAGTTGCCAGGGGGCTGACATGGTGCCTGAAGAACTATTGTGTGCGTTTCCAAAGGGTGCTCTGGTCACTGATGGCTTATTTAACCCTCTGTACCAAATATTTTGCTTGGTCCCCACTCTGCAAAAATTAACATACCACAGTGTGATGGCAGCGAAAGCCACCTGCGGCCTGAGTAGTTTTCTCAGTCTGTACTATGTGGATGGATCCATCTTACCTAACCTCTGTTGAGCTCCAGAGCTGAGCTTGTGCTTTTGCACACCTTTATAGTCACAGGGGAAAATCAGCAGTTAAGGCACAGTTCCGCTGATCTGTTTTGAATATGTATCTTAGTTGTCAGAATGGCTTAGCCGTAAAGATGTAATGTCTGTGTTTCAGCTGTTAATATTTGATCAGATCAAACCTATCCTGTGTTAACTTGCATCCTGAGCAATCCGGCTAAAATATGTGTGACAACTCATGCAGGCAAAGTTACATGAGTCTCATGTTCACAGGAGGCTGGGAATGTGGTGCAAGCTCCTTTAACAGGATGCTGGTTGCATCCACCAGCACGTAAGATACGTGTAGTTCAAACCCACTGTCATAACTGTGGTGCCACTTTGTGACTACTGAGTAGCTAAAGATGGATGTGATGTTCAGAAGTTAAAAGCTTGCAGGGTGCTAGCTTTTCTGTATCCACATATTTCAGCAGAATGAAAGCATATGCTCCTAAATGATTTGATCTGTGTCAGAGCTGACTCTTTATCCACTGAAAATTCCTAAAACTCTTACCAATACAGGATCGAGTCATTATAAATGTAATGTGATTTTTTTTTGCATAAAGGTGGTTTGTTGGGTTTTTTTTTAATGAAGTGAAAGAAGATAAAAGGGGAAAAAAAAAAGACTGGTGATGAAGGAAATTGAACAGTAAAACCACTTTTCCCATAATAATTTTATTTGAAAGTATAAAATTGTGGGGGTTTTTTAAACTTTTTTTTATATGCCTTGAGGCTTTACCCTTCATCTAGGGTTTTATCATCTGTTAGGAATGCAATTTATATTTTAAATAAACAATACAGAAATAAACCCACCAGTGATAAGACTGAAGGCTCCACCTTTAGTCTCTATGAAATAAAAATTAAACGTGTTCACCCCTCACCTTATGAAATTATAAAGCTTTGCTCCAGTCACATACTTTTGAGACTGTTCCCTACCTCTAGTGTGAAACACATTGTAACTTGTTCAAAAGCAGTCAAAATATATAAGCTGGTCTGTAAATATTATGATTTGCTTTTGTTATTTTGTAATAGAACAATATGGACAGCACAGCAAATTAACATACAGTGTATAGGGTCAAAAATGCACTGGTTTTTTTGTTTTCACTCTTTTGAGTTCTTAAGTCCCACCTTGTCAGTCTCAGCTTTTTCAGAAGTCTCCTTAAACCTACAAATGCCAAGCTTGGAGGGAGGTAAAGACCATCTAGGAAAGTCTTCTTCGTGAAAAGAAGAGAGAAATGGATGGTGTTTCAGACTTAGGGGTAGGTGTCCATTGAGATGGAACGACCACATCATATAGTTAATTTTGGATGTGGTTTTAACCCTCTCACTTGGTGAGCAAGTGCTGGACTTTAAGAAGTTTGGAAACTTAATTGGTAGTGCTGAGTATCTGGATTAATTCCATTCCTCTTAATAGAAGCATTGACTTTGGATTAACTCTTCATAGGAGCATCTGTGTTAGGGGGATACTTACAGTATTTGCCTCTGTGACAAATGGGCACTATTCAGGTTGCTCCAGAAGGCTATTAGCTTTGGCATAGTCCAAATCAACTTCTGGAGCTGTTACTCTCCACCCTTTGAATAAAGATGACTTCAGCTGCTGTCTCATAATTTACAGAACACTTTTAAACAGGAATATGGGACAAACATCAATTTACATGCCAAGATATGAATGATACAATACTCTTGTGTCAATAGCTAGTCTCTGTCATAAAATGTTATTGTTTAAAAATTTAAGAGAACTTTGGATTTCGTAGTCCTCCAGGGAGGGAGTTGGAGAACCTAACCCATGCCACCCAGGCATTACAGAAAACATCTCTTCTCAAAGTCAATAGCAACCATATTCTTCCCATTCTCCAGGATCGGAGATCATGATCCCTTTTAAAACCAGAAGGTGATGATGAGAAAAAAGATGTTTTGTGAGCTTGTACTCTGACTTACCATAATTTTTGCAAATTGTCTTGAAGCTCAGAAAAGACCTGTGGGTTTCCTGGCTATTATCTGTAAAAGCTGGTATAAATTAATACATATTTTGAGTTCTGTATTGCTATAAATATCTTGTCTTTATAGACCAGAGCTGTGACTGATCTGCACACTTAATTGCGAACTGCAAGTAAGTGCTAAATTACAGCTTCTTTTTAAGTTGAAGCTGCAAATTGTCTAAATAGAAATTAAAATACTAGTAACATCAAATAGATGACTTGCCAAACTTGCAATCATTCAAATAAAGCATCATTACAAATAGGATAGTCCAGCTGGTTAAATTAGGAATTCTGTTTGCAGCTCATAGAAAAAATATTTTTATTGTGGGTTTGGTTTTGGTTCTTTTTTTTCTTAATCTGTGAAACCGTTGCCTAAAGTGGAACAGAATCTCCATGCCAGATGAAGCCCTACATTAGAGTTAGTTTCTTCTTACCCCACTGGATATTTTTTACTTAAACCGCTAACCAAACTCCCATCAATCAGTACATAAAGGATTTGAACTTTCACCTCCTACATCCCAGCACTACTCCTTAGGCTCTTAGAGATTACAGAGGACTCTTAGCTGTGTTTTCCACTGGGCTTAGTCTGACATATAAATTCCCAGAAAGTTTACTAATCAGCCTATTCTGACAAAATTAGAGGAATACCTACTTCTGACTTGAACCTCTGCAGGGTTGGGTCAGGGGTGTGTGTGTGTGTGTGTGTGTGTGTGTGCCGTGCTACAGCATAAAAAGCCCTTAGGGCAAATTTGGCCTGCAGCACTTGCCTCCTGAGGGGAGGCTGAGGGAGGTGGTCTTTTGTAACCCAGACTGCAGAAAGTTTCGGGGATATTTAATAACGGCCTTCTGATATCTAAGAGGAAGTTGCCAAGAGGGTGCCAGATTTTTTATGAAAGAGATGGGCAGCAAAATAAAAGCTGATGGTCATGCACCTCTCCTATGAAGACAGGCTGAGAGAGTTGGGTTTGTTCGGCGCAGAGAGGCTCTGGGGAGACCTTATAGCAGCCTTCCAGCGCTTAAAGGGGCCTAGAGGAAATCTGGGGATGGAGTTTTTACAAGGGCACGTAGTGATAGGATGAGGGGCAGTGGTTTTAAACTACAGCAGGGTAGATTTAGACCAGACATTAGGAAGAGGCTCTTCACTATGAGTTTGGTGAAACACTGGAACAGGTTGCCCAAAGTGGTGGTGGAAGCCATCCCTGAAGACATTCAAGGTCAGGCTTGATGAAGCTCTGAGCAATCTAACCTAAGGGCCAGTTGGACTAGATGACCTTTAAAGGTCTCTTCCAAGCTAATGTATTCTATGTTTCTGTGAATTTGAACAGGACAATTTCTGGGTGGAAATGCTTAAGGGAACATTACTCACTTTGAGAACAGTCAAGTGATCTGGGCTGCAGAACAAGATTGTACAGGATCCTTCCTTGGAGGTTTTCAAGGCCAGAATGGACAAAGTAACCAGACTAACCTAGTCTGATCTAGTGTCTGAGTCTGTGTGGAGCAAGAGGCTACATTAGAGACCTCCTGTGGTTCTTTCCAACTGGAATGATTTTTTGACTCTGTGATTCTGTGAACTGTATGGAAGAAGATGCACATTTCTGAGAGGAATAAAACAAATCAGATGTGCTCTTTGACTGTGGCAGATCATTATGATGTGAAAGATTCAAAGCTATATATGTTAGTTTATATTAATGATTAAAAATGAAAAAAATTTCATTTTGAAATTCTATCATTTGACATCTGAAGCAACTAATATCATTTACAAAAATATGAAGAGTCTTACAACTGTAACATATAAAACACAGATGAACATAACACAGCTTCAGGGCAATCCATTTCTTGCTTTATAAGTCAGAAATACTTGTGGGAGTATCATAATGTTCCAGAGCTCTACACTGTGCAAACAGTCCGCTGCTCTTAGTTGACAGATGTGGAGGAAAAAAAATGTGGCCAGACAACCCCTTTAAACAGTGCACATGTGGATGTTGCAAGTGCAAGTTATTCCAGATAAAATCACTCTAAAGTTATGATCAGCATGTTTTCATCCCATTTATCGTTTTTCTGACAGTGTGTCATGATTTGACATCATTTTGTTTGATAACGTTACTGTCAGTGTGAGGAAGGTTTCGGACAAGGAGCTTATACTGCAGGGAAGAAAGACAAGCAGATCTGAAGAGCTGCCTAGTTGGAAAAATCTCATCTATGTGAGGTGTATCTGGTAGGGTACAAAAATGAGTATTTGGGGAGCTTACACCTTGCATTAGCTCCTAGCATTTGAAGCACTCACTGTTAAGCATTGTGAAAGGATAGAGATTACTTTTGGAACTCATATTTGCTTGTGCTCATTAGCCTTGCAGTCCTTTGAGATAATTGCACTCAACAGCTGCCACTGAGGTCAATCAGAACACGGGAAAAAAGATATCTTGGGAAATGTCCAACTTCTTGTAAAAACTGGTTATGGGCGGCACGCTGCCAGAGGACCACCAACACTCATAAATAATGGTGGCACCTCTCTTGTTTGGCTTTAACTCGGAACTAACTTCACAACTTCAGTCAGTTACTGAAGGCTGGGAAAGGCTGGGACAGCTTTTTTTTTGCTTTACAAGAAATGTCTTACAGCATATCCAAGTCTCATCTACTTGAGGCTTCACTTCCTCATTTTGATACAGTGAAGGTGTTTATACCGTTTTACCAGGAGAAAGCGGAGCTATCTCCAAGCCATTGAACTTGGCAGTGGGAAGGCTATTTGGAGCCTCTGTGTGTCTGGGTTTTCATAGCTGCATTGAGGCAACTTGCTGGACCTGTGCACCTTTTCATCCCCCAGCATGCTAGGTGCTGAAGCTCTTCAACCTTGAAGAAGGAGTTTATTTAGTAATCTCTGTGAGGTACAAAATTGTATACTAGAATTTATCTACTACATGGGCTTTTAGTGCACTCTATATAAAAATACTAGTACAGTGTTTTCAGAGCAGTGTTTGATCTTGAGTTGTTTCCTCTTATGTAATGCTTTCAACACAAGAGAGGGCAGGTTCAATATTGCAAAGTAGAGGAATTTAAAATATTTTTAATGTTTTTTTTTAGTAATTGTGAATGATTTTTTAAGCAATTTTATTCAGTTGTCATAACATGGTGCATTTAGACTGCCATGTACCTCAAGAAACCATTTATATAACCCATATCTTTCTCTTTTGCCTTTCCTCCTTCTGATCTTCCCTCAAGCTTTCTCGCTGTCTTCCTTAAGTGAATATCTTTAAAAGAAAATAACTGAAAAGGAATAAGGAGTTTTCTAGAAGTACCTTCCCCTGACTCAGTCATGCAGAATTGCCATTTTTACGTGAGAAAGGGGTTTTTTAGCAGCTGGAGGGTAAAGATCAGTATGATGGAATCAGCACGGCAAGATTACTCCACATCTGTGTTTTTCTACAGAATAAGACTGTAAAGTTTATACAGTCTCTACTCTTGTCAAATGATAAAAAGCTGTGAAAAGGATGTGGAAGGAGGGAATTAAAGAGAAATAAAAGCAAGATGACAACATCCTTGCACTAATGTTTAATTTAACTTTTATTAAGTTACTATCATGCCTCTGATATAGATTGCAATATACAGTATATAGTGATATCAAATGCACGCTATATCACACTGTAATATTTCCATCATTGCAGTCCTTTTGTCTGTAGTACATCCTCTAAGTCTGATTCAAACTGGAAATGCTTTAGTTTTCTGCAACAGCCAAGCCTGCAGCAAGGCTGGGGTCTTGGTATCCATGGTGAGTTCTGGATGCCCTTTGCCACGTGGAAGAGAGATTGCACTGGATGGAATCTGGGCTCCGTCTTTGGTTCAGGATTTGTAAGGGTTTTGCTGAGTTACTACTGGGAAAACACTCAGCAAAATTCCTATTTCTAGATATCCACTATCTCACCGAGAAAGAGTAAGAGCATGAATAATAGCTGGTTAGCAAGCAGGAATGAGGGCAGGCCAAGAGCAATCCATTCAGTTAGGCTGTTCATCTGTCTGGGCAAAAGCACTTAAATGATAACATAATATCCAATTCCATGGTTTCAGAGCTGTTATGGGGGCACTGCCTGTAATCAAATGATCCTATCAATTGGAAAAACAATGTAAGTTACTGTGTGCGAGGGTTTGCTTTGGGATGTGAAAGTATCCATGCCTACTTCGCTGAAGGAGAAACTTGTTCCACATCTCCACAAACCTGATTTTACAGCAGTTCATTTTATTAGTGGACACAAGAAAGTCAAACACAAAATACCTCATAGGCTGACTCAAAATACATACGAAAGGTGGAGGAGTCCTTAGCTCTATAGAGAGTTATTTCTTTGAAGTGCTGAGTCTTGATGAGTATAGGTTGGGTCACCGCCTGGACCTGGTACATATTCCAGATTGAAGTGTAGCCTCTGTCCTTGCAAGGAAAGGAGTAGTTAATATGTTTCTGACCTTTTGGGGGGAACAACTTGAGTCACTGTGAATCACTTATGTTTGTAGTGCTGCGTTACCTGCTTCCTTGCTGTTTCCCAGACCTGAACTGAGTCACAGATGTCTTCCAGATATCTATTAGGGAGAGTAAGTGGCTGGATAAAACTGTTTGTTTAGATCATGGGAACTTAAATGATTAATAACCTGTAATGAACTGCCTTAACACATTGTTGAGGGTGCCTAATTTTCAGTTTCTATGGTCGGGGTTTTTTCCTTTTTCCACTGTGCTCCACCTCCGTGCTACTGGGATCTCAGTATTGACCAAAGCACGGCTTCAGCTCAGCATCACTTATCATGCCTTGTGCAGCAGAGTAAACATCACCGCTAAGCACATTATTCAGTTTTCAGAAGTAATTAGTGGGGTTTTGTGAGGGGTGCCTTGTTCAACTGGTGACTGCTTGATTACTTTAGCTGAATGAAAAGGACGTGCAGTAGTAAATTACTGCAAGCAGGCTGTTGGAGAAAGCAGGGTGAATTCTAGCTTCAATCTGCTCATTTGGCACTAACTGCATGCAATCTGTTTCTGTCCATGCGTGAAAGCTACCTGCATGCAGTCTGCTGTTCAGTAAGCCACCAAGCTGTAAGGAGGCTGCATTTTCAGTCTGCCACGCACCAGAAGGCAAACCTTTAATCACTGTCTTTTGAAAAAGATCATGATTAATAAAAATCCGTGAAATTCACTTCTGTGATAGTAGCAGCAAGTGTGCTGCAAATTCATTAGAGTCAATTTTGACCCCATTATAGTTCAGAAAATAAATTACACCAGAGCCAGATTATCTAGGTGTTCTAGGAAAGCAGATTTGCCTGTCCTACTCCAGTCTCCCAGCTGTGTATATTAAATGAGTATCTGGGGATATGTAAAATTTAGTGCTGGACATAGCTATTAGATAGAAAGGAAAATTTCTTCTGAATGAAATATGTATTGGTTTTTCAAAGGCAAATCAGTCCTCCATTCTTTTCATGATAAGCTACAGTGTGGTAAGATGGAAGTACAAATGATAACCAGATACTGTCTATAAATACATTTATGTTTTCTGTTTTGATACAGTCCTTTTTTGTGTGCATTGTCCAAGAAACTTTAATCTCCAATGATGTTGACTGATTTCCTTTTAAATACTGTACTTTCGCTGAACCTTTTCACTGAAGAAGAAAAAAGAATAAAAAAAAAAACCAAAACAACTCCACCACTTCTTAAATCTTTGTATTCTCTCCCATACGTGCCCAGTAAAAGTCCTAGCCTTCCCTCCTGCACTACTGTAGGCATGTACAGCCCCTACTGAATATAAGCAGCTTCAAACTGAGCTATGGATAGTGTGGGATGGAGACCTATCCTGGCACTGTCTGTTTGTCCTGGACATTTGTGCAGAGACTTTCTCTAGTGTCATTTGCATGTGTTTAGTTTTAGCCCTCACAGTTCTGTGTGTGTGAGACAAGACTCTAAACTTTACACCAGTAATAGGTTTTACATAAAATATTTGCTGATTGCAGTTAGAAAGATTTGTGTATGTGCCTTCTTTCTAAAAACATAACTTCTCAGGGTCTTTGAACCTGCATCTTGAGTCACTTAAACAAACAGCCTGATGTCTTAATAAGATGAAACTCATACTAGTCCAGAAAAGCCTGAGATGGATCCTCTGTCAGAGATGTGTCCTTCATCAAAGACCACTTTAAAAAGAGAGCCAAACTTGGGACAGTTGGACTGCTGTTTTCAGTCAGGCTGCTATTTGTGGGGCTGCCAGCCATTACAGTCTGCCCCCACTGAGCTGCTGGTAGAGCGCAAGGTGTTTGGGAGGAGAGCAACCCCAGGGCCTTCCACCATGGCCATGCTTTTCGAAGAGGAGGGCATTCTTGAGTGATTTGGGTGTTCAACACAGCTGCTCTCAGGATCTGTCCCTGCACATTCCTTGGGACACCAGTAAAGACAGACAAGATCAAAGTGCATGGCTGCACGAAGCTGGCCGTGTGCTCGGCCTCTTCAAACATGTGCGTCAGTGCAGACTGCAAATATGCAAAGAGAAAGGCCTCCGGGTGTCCACCAGATACAAGCATGCTTTCCATTAGAGTGAAGCCTCCACACATATATAGGCTCTGTCTTTACATGAAAGGCAGGAACTCGCTGTGTTTTTGGCATTGTCCAAGAAAACAGTTTCCAAAACCTCCCACTTGGTGTTTCTGAGCTTCCTCAGTGTTCCACAAACCATACACGGCTCTGAAGTACATTCCAAAACCTAGTGTGCCACAGAGAACAATTTCCACATAAAACAGCGTGTTCAGTAGTTCCTTAAACAAACAAACAAACAAATGTAATTCACCCTGTGGCAGTAATAAACTTCTTTTATAAATTAATGTACACCATTTTTTATTACCTCCATAGATGTGTTTTTGTCTACTTGCCCAAAGTAACAAAGCTCTTGAAATCTTGCTGTCAGTCCATCGATGGTTTGCTTATGCCTTTTCAGTTCTTTGTGCCAATTTAAGCTCAATTTAGACTAAGAAAGGAAATCCTAAAGTTCCTCTTTTTTTCATGGTTTTTGGGCTTGGGTTTTTGTTTTGTTTTGTTTTTTGGGGTTTTTTTGGTGAGAAAATAAGGAAAATCAGTGTTCCTATTGAGCTGGAGTTGCTCAAAAGGATTAAGAAATTAATCCTTTAGCATCCTGTTTGATAGTCACCAGCCTATTATTCATCATGAATATTTTGCTGGGAAAAAATTCCTTTTCTCAAGCCCCAGGGATGTCTAGGAGAATCCAGGGAAATCAGCTGAGAAGAGAGGGACATTTAAGCACTGATGTCTATTGAAACACACGATACCCAAGTTTCTCATGCATTGCACAGGGAGTGTTTGTGAGATAAAGCTGGCAGAGAAAGGTTTAATATCTTTTAATGGAACAACTGATATAACTAGGAGGAAAAACACAACCAAAACTGTGTCAGGCTACAGTCTTTCTTTAATCTTCAAATAGCAGAGTTCAGCTTGTAAAAATAAGATCTACCAGAACCAGTGCAGTGATTTGGGAGTCAGATGTATCTCCCAGCAGAAAATCAACTGGAAAGGAATGCATCTTAAGCGTACCTTTCCCTGGGAGCTACACATCCAGTCTTTGAGTTACTGGAGACCCTTTCCTCCACTTTGGGTTGCAAGGTGTGCTCTCCAGGAGTGAAGTACCTACTTCAGCTGGTCCTTTCTCACGTAACAGTTAACAGGGAGCCTGGTGCTGCTCCCTCCATCCACTTTCACCCTGCATTCTTTACACACTCCAGCCCACGGGTGGAGCAGGTTCAAGGCTCTTTACAAGTCAGCATTTAACTGTATGTACAAAGCACATGCCAACAGCTTCCTTGGGAGAGACTGAGACAGAACTAGCCTGTTGCCCACTGACTGGAGGGAAGATACTGGGAGCTTGGACTGAAATCTCTGCTGAAAATTAGTTAAAGGAAAGATGTTAAACTGTGTTTCCAATACCACAGTGAAATGTTCTGCCTGTTGTTTGAGAGGGGAAATACCAGTTAAAGCTTTTTACAAGACAATCCTGGTGGCATGTCCTGAGAACATATGCCAGATCAAGCACTGTTGTCAAAGGGATTTTTGAACTCAGGGCTGAAGGTGCTGACTAACATAGTTCTGCTGGGCCATGCTTTGGTTTACTCACCAGAAGAAACTGAGGCAACTAGGAACTTGGTGGCAACTAAATGAGGATTTTGAGATGACACAATATAGGTATTGAATGGAGCTCCCTGTCATCTGCCCAAGCTGATAGAGAAAATAAGAGGCAGAGATGTGAATTGGACCCAAACATCCTAAATCTCAGCTTGGAATCTTAACCTCAGTACCTCCAAGTCCTCGATAAAGTAAATAGATGTTCTTGTAAGGTCTACAGGATTTTGTGCTAAAAGTGAGAAAGTACTTTTGGTACAGTACAGCCTGAAACACTGACTTCAAACCTGCAAGCCTTGCTTAGCATGAAGAGCAGCTTTAACAGCAGCTTTACCAGCTGTGTAGCTCACTGGACCGAGTCCTTGGCAAACATAGGCTTGGTCAATGCATTGCATTCGTTGTCAAAGTATTTCAGTTTCAGAATTCAATGAACAGAAACGCTTTCCAACTCATTCTTTCTCTCCCACTCTCTGAGTGTAGCAATGGCTGTTCCGTCTGAGTTCTGCCATGTTCATGGTGGCTACTAATAAAATTCTTAGTCTAAGATCAAGGGGATGAGGCTAGAGCTCCAGTGACTCTTGCACATATGAAGACGTACAGATGACTTTGGGATGTGAGCTGTGAATGCCATATGCCCTGTGCATGGGGAGGTATAAAAGAATGTTCCTGAAAAACAGCCACAAGGCTGTGGGATGTCCTGTCTCAGACAGTACAGGTCTTTTACTTAATTACCAGCACTTTATTGAGAGAGAACCATAAATACCTAATGATTTCTTTGGTTATCACATGAAATACTTAGTTCTGCTGCTGTCAAAGCACATGATTTTCTCATGCTATTCTCCATTTTCAGACAGTGGACTTGGCAAAATGCAAGTCAGTTCACATTCAGAGCTTGCACTGGGAAAAGGGGGAGGGGAACTGCTGCAGCTCTTGAAGTCTCCAGATCTACTTTTTAAACTAAAAAAAAACCCCACCAGAACCCAAAATAGTAAAAGGCCACTTTTTATCTGCTATTCCTCATTCATTTTTTTATCTTTGTTTTGAGGGAGGAAGAAACACTAAATTCTTTTCATTCCTTTCTTGCTTTGTGCTTTTAGTTTGTAAATCATAAACACTGGAAATCGCCACTGTTCTTGCTTGGGAAAAGTAACATTAGTTGCAGTAGCAAACATGCTTGCTAAGAAAACAGCTGAAAAATCCATGCAGATGTTACCTTTAAATATTGAAGAAAACCCCTGTAATTACCTTTAACTACAGTTTGAACTATTTCGTGAAACTTCTTATGTTTACAATATTTTAGTTTTAATGAAGTTGGATTTCACTTTCAGCTGTCCGTCTTCAACTAATTCCACTGCATCTCTGAGCTGTTCAGAATCATAATTCACAAGTCTCTGTGAGATTAAGAGCCATGCTTTTTAGTCCTCACGTGAATGTTTTTTGTTCTGAGGTTCACAAACGCAGAATTTTGAACTTTTCACTCTTTGAGAGCGGGAAGGTGGATACAGAGTCCAACTGACATCAAGTGTGCAATATTAAACATGACATAAAATTGAATCAAATCAAAATCCTTCATAGATTGGAAGGATTCTTCTATATTCAGTGCACACAAAAGATACTAAAATAGGGGTACACAACTTGTAATACTTTCTCTTTAGAAGCAGCGTGCAGTTCTCAAAACAGTTTCTTAGCTTTCCATGAGGTCAGTATTCTCAGTACAGAGGAAGATACTGCGCATATGCTTGAGTGTCAAGATGAAATTTATTTGCCTGTATAATCTGTATGTGCTTTGAGGCAGTTGTCTTTGTAGAGAGGCACCTACTGGGATTTTAAAAAGCTCTTTACAGATAGTAAAGATATTGTGTAGATATGACATTCTTCCTTCACTGATTAAAGCATGTGGCTTTTTTTCCCCCTAAGTTTTTCTGTGCAGAAGTTTGTGATCGAGAGAGGAAAGTCCTGCAGTACATGGTATGCTTGCATTATTAAGACAAAATAATAATAATAGGGACAACATGTATAGTGCTTGCAAGAACTTGAAAGTGATTTAGGCTGATGGCTGCACTTTGTTCACATTTCAGACTGTTCTCTGATGTCTCCACCATGCCTTGTCAATATGGCCAGTATTTCAGTTTTCCATGTCATTCCTGGTCCCCTACTGATGTCTGTGCACTGCATGTTCCAACTCTTTGAGTGCCGAGACTCCTTTTCAAAAGTGTTTTTATGGCCCTTTAACAGATCCCAGTGGAACAGAGCATCCCGTAGTCTTTTAATGTATTTTTTGTGACAGTGCCTTTGGGGTCGTTGGGGAAACATTATCCCATTTTTGCAGATGGAACGCATTAGATTCCTTACAAAACACAGTGGTCGCAGGTTCTTTCCTTTAAAATATAGCTGCAACACACACGCTACTCTCTCAGTTCACCCCATTAATCCTCTACTCTAATGGATTTGCCTGCCTTTTGATAGGGGCAATGTCTTTGCCTGTGTCATAGTGCTCGATGAATAATAAGTCATTGTTTCCCAGCCAAAAGCAGTAGTGAACTGAAATTTCTAGGGAGACTGCCTCTCTCCTTGTGAGAACTTTCTAGGCCTATTTTGTACACCCAGGAATTTCGGTTCAGTCTAGTTAATATTTTGGGTGTTGAAGTGAACCAACCTGAACCTCTGGATCTTTGGAGGTTCATCTATCACTGAATAATGCAGCCGGACAGAGGGAGACGGTTGAATAGAAGTCAATATGCCAACTGTTCCTTCATTTGTTACTGCCATATTAATAAAGTTGATAGAGTGGAACTAATCCATCTGCTTACAATTTATTCCCTAGCAGTAAGATAAAATTTCACTGTTTCATGAGCTCACTCTTTGACTAATTTTATAGAATTCCTTCCATAGCATAATTTTTAATCACTTTTCATCCAGTTTTAGCTACGTGTAAAATAGTAGAAAAAGATGGACTTAAAGAGAGATGAAAGAATTTAATGAGAAACCTGGGTCAGCTTAAACAGCACCAGATCAAATAAAGTTAAGTCAGCAAGCCTACAGAGGCCAACAGAAACGCGTTCAAAATTACCTCTTTCACAGGAAACTTTGTTCTGTCATGTCTAAAATGTAAAGACACAAAAGAAATAAGGTGGCCCCAGCAGCATCATAAGGCAAGGTGATGCCTTTGGGGAGGTGGCTGGGTGAGCTGTCAGGCTGATGGGCAGCGCTGGCCAAAGGACTTCAGGGCCAAAGCTCCATGGATGGAGAGGTTCCCTCCCTTCTTTGCCAAGAACTAGTGAATGAGGTTTTTCTCATCCACTAGTTCCCAGATACATGTGGGCTCTAGGTGTTAAAAAGGAGAAGGTTTTTGGCTACGTGTGGGTTGTAGGCAATGCTAAAATGAATTCCTGTGAGCTTAGTTATATTTCTTATGTTGGTTACTTTAAAATATTCTGATAATCTGTTTTTCTGTTAGTCTGGTAGGGGTAGTCATCAATGATTTGGGCTGGGTGCAATCTCGCATGAGCACCCAAGCAGAAATGACCTGTTTATCAAACAGTTGAGCCCACCATTCTCATGGATCACTAGGGATTTAAATTCAAATGCAAGAAGAAGTCTTACTGAGAAAGCTGAGAGTAGAGCTTGGAGCCAGGCATCCTGGGTGGGAGTTTCCAAAGCATTCCGTTCATTAGCATAAATCTACTTTCACCGAAAATTACAGTTTTGAATGGACAAAATTGGGTTATCCCAGAAAAGTTCTGAAAATCTAACCTTCCTATTTTAAAATGCCTTTTTGAGCTGGCTCTGTCACCACTGGAGCACTGACTGTTCAAATGAAGATGGACAGTTTGTCCCTGTTCGATATGCATTTTCCCAGGAAAGTCGCAGGCTTCTTTCTTACTTTCTCTCTAACTGCTTCCAGTTTGGTGGAAGTTTATGGGGTTAATCTGTAGGCAAGTACTGTGATTTCAGAGTAATCCTTCTTTCATTAGGCTGGAAGTGGTAACAAGGTATAACAGCAAGTAGAAATCCATAATAATTAAGTTAGATCTCTTAATCTAGTAATTGCATCTACAATGATATTATCTCTGTGACATTCATTCCACAGTATTACCTGCATGACCATGGATTGTTTTTATAATGCTTTGGTTATCTCTCTCTCTCACACACACACATCTATATGATTTTAAACTGGTGGGGTTTTTTAATATTTCAACTGAGTGAAACTATGTATGTATAGGGGTGTGTGCATTTGTATGTATATGCATAAGTATATATAATTGAGAGGAAATACAAGGATGCTACTGAAAGCTGAGCTAAACAAAATTGTTATGAAATCAGGCACCTAGACTGTAAAAAAATTAAATAACCTATGCATTAATAGCTCCAAATTAATAATTTGAGACGACTTAAAAAAAAAAAAGAGTTGCAGGCTTAAAAATCTGTGTGATCATAAGGGCTAGAACTTATTTCCTTTATGAAGAATTAAGTTCACTGCAGTGTGCTCTGAAAGGAAACAATTCTTATTTCACACAGCAGATGGACTCCAGAAATGTTCACTCTGTAAGTATCAACTGATGTTGACTGAAAGCTATCTGGATGTAGAGAAGAAAGCTTTTTTCCTCTTTTATTTGCTAGTGTCCAGAAAAATCTTCTGTAAAGATAAAAAGAAAATTTTCTAGTAAAATGCCAAACCAGTCCTTTAAAGACTCGATTCTAACTGCACTGGAGTACATAATGCAGGGGAATTTTTCTTGATTCTAGTCCAGACGTTTCAAGGGCCTTTTTTTATGTCTGCCTTCTGAAAATGAAGGTTTGCAGGAAGAGCAGACACATAGCAAGAACTATCATTTAAGTTTACATGTCTGGCTCTTGTCTTTGCCATGAGTGATCTTTCGTAAACATACTTAAGATTACAAGATGTTTCATCTTTGGGCAAGGCAAGAGGGATGTCGTGTCACTGCAGCACCTGAAGAAAACTGCAGGCAGTTAAAAAAGCCCTTAATGTGCTGTACATTGGTGGACCTGCGGTAAGTCTGGCTCCCACAGATTCATTTCACACTTTATATTAAAATATCTCAATGATGACAAAGGATTGGTCTCCCACAAAAGTAAAGAAAAAACAAACTTAAGGTTGGTTTCAGTGATTCACAGTATCCCATGACTCGAGTTATAGATGGGAATTGCATATTATACACAAGCAGCGTCCTTTAAAATTCATGATTTGCATACTTGGAAAACACAGCAGAGACAAAGGGAATTGGTGACGGAGTTTGATTTGTATATTGACCGTGGTTAGTAATGGACCAGCTGCATGAAGCTGTTCTTACTGATATTGCCCAAAGAATGCAATTAAAATAATTCTTTGTTTGGTCAAGCACGTATCCTGGGCAGAGGTATGAACAAGAAAATCCCTGTTAAGTTATTTTATCACACTGTGTTGAGAGCAATGGCAACTCATTCAGGAATTTCAGGCTTCCTTGTGAAGTCTTGTGCAGAACGTTTTACTGCAAGGATAGGAGCTTTCTGATGTTAATGTTTGTTGTAGTAATACTGTCAAATAGCCGGACAGCGTGTCCAGACCCACAGGCTCCAACACAACATCACAGTTTAACACTAGAAGATACCATGCCATTCATTTTGTCATAACAACTTTCCCTAGTCAGAAAGCATGAAGCCTAGAACAGGACAACTGTACCAAAGAACCTACACATATCTACCATTCCTCTGACTTTTTATGCCCAAAAATGACCTCAAGCCTTTGAAGTCACACAGAAGATTTTATTAAACCCCACCATGGAATTTAATAAGATATGAATAATTGCAAGACAGCTGTTTCACTTTGGTTTCTGCCTGCATTGTCAAGACCAAACAGTGTTTACTAAATTTTAGGATGGATTTGCATGTCCGCCTATATCAGTGGCAAATAACCTACTAAATGTCAAGTTTCACCTTGACAATGTTAGGACATAATTGTCATTTGCACATTGGTCCAATTTAGGCGTGGCATCCTGGATGTAGCATAAGTTCATGGAAACAGTGAATGATATTCCATGACAGTTGTCAATTATTTTAGCATCATTTTAGAAAATAAACACAGAAATCAGCATGCTTCAGTGAAGAAAAGACCAATGTCATATTTTTTCTTTTTTCCACAGAAATTAATTTTAGCATTATTTTTTGTTTCAAGAATACTCCTTCTCAAAATGAACACACTCCAGTAAAAGTGTGATTCCATTTGTTTAGTTTGTTTGTAACTAATTAGTAGCACTAAGTATATGCAATTCTTCAAAAAAGCAAACTTTGAATCATTGAACATTACCATAAATAATATTCTGCTTAGCCAGAAAGGGCCACAGCTGCATTTTTCATAAAGTATTTATAAAAAAACCCACATTATGTGGTGATTGCCACGGCTAAATTTTTGTAATACTTTCTCCTTTGACATAAAATTATCTTCCTTGCTATTTTAAGTCCCAGTTTTATAGCTTTTCCATTTTGGGGCAAAAAAACCCTCATCGCATTCTGGTCTGGTGATCTTATCACAACACAGAAATGAGGGTGAGACAATGAAATGTGAGATAGCAGACACTATTTCTTGAGCTAACACTGACCATGGCATGCTCCTATCTTCTGATGAAACATCTGGCAGTAGCACCAGCGTGGGCAGTGCAGTACGGAGGATGGGCACTTTCATCAAGTAATTTGAAGAGATACTCATCTGAACTAACATAGATCTATGCCTCTGAATTGTTCCAAACTCTTCTTTACAGTTGAGGGAGAAAGGTATTTTTAGGATGTGATTCGTTTTATCCTGAATTGAACACCTAAACCAGATTAAAGGTGTCCTAGCAATACTGTTTAGCTGCAGAAACTACAAAGTGAAGCCAGAACGAGCAACTCATGCAGCCTTATGTACTGTAGATGTCTAAAATTACCAAAGGAATTGTGCACTGCTGCTAATGCTGTGATGTCATTTATGTGATGTCAACAGATGCTTGAATGCTCTAACTGTAAAGCCACAAACTTGATATCGCCCATTATTTAAAATGTAAGCACCCACGTGTGCTAAAACTTATGGTAAGGAATCACTGTTTGAATGGATATTTCATCTGAAAATTTGGGGAGCTGCTAGCACCTCTGGCCTTCCATATAAAATGATGTTTAATTTTTCTAAAAGCTGATAACACTTTCACTTGCAAATTTTAAGAAAGTTAATTTCAAATTGATAGCTTGGTATTCCAGGTTGTTAAGGCTAATTTTTAGGCATCTGATATTAATTGAATCTCATATGCCTTTCTGCTGATGCCTATAAAATTTAGCAGAAATTATAAAAATGTGAAAAACTTGTGAAGTGTGTTTACAATATATGCCATTGCATTAGTGGTCTTTAGTCCATTCTGTTGAATTAAGAACCAATCCATATTTCTGTATCCAAGCATAAACATAGATCAAATAATTCTGTGTTAATGGTGGGCCTTAGTGAACTCTTCTTTGACTAGAACGTGAAAAAAGGTCAGATTCTTTTATACAATGAACATTAATTACAAGGTTAATGTTTTAAAACGTTACCCTTTTGTTAATGTCTGAGTTTTACTATGGAAGACATCTCAGATAAAGACCCAGTCACATTGTATTTATACTAAATCCTTTCCTTCGGTGCCTCTAATAAGTTTTTGTAACCCCTCTACTAGCTCAAACATTTTGCCCTTGATAGTTTTTATTTTTCTTTCTCTTTTCCTGACTTTTTTCTTTTTTTCTTTGTTTCTGCACCTGTATCTCCTGAAGGTAATTTGGGGCATTTCATCACAGAAATGTATTCCATATGACTGCAGATATGCATGCAAAACTGTGAAGGGCAAATAGCTACAATATATAGGGTTACTGGAAATTATATTACATGAATGTTATAGACATTTACCTTAATAAACTTTCTTATATCTTCAGCAAATATAGTATTTTCTACATTTACTGTGGATTGGGGTCATTTCTTACAAAACCATTTTCTGAATGGAAAAAGGGTTCTAAATTTCTTACTAAAAATACGCTGAAGACCAGAGGATGAATGAACTGCAGAACCAACCCCATAGAACCTTCTTCCCCCTCACATGTCCTTGAAGAGGATTTCAAAATTGTATGGATGGGTGCAATGCTGTTATTTTCACAGATTTTGTTTTAATTCAGGACTGTGGTTCTCGAATTCGCCCAGAGGAGTCCTGTGGTTTGCAGCCTCTGTCTCATGAATATCTGTCAGCAATTTCACAGACGATGTTTAAGGCCTGCGAGGCTGGAGACACTAAAGGTTTGTACTTAATCTTCTTTCTTCTGAAAACTAACCTGTGCATCTCATCAAAGCAAAAGTAGCTAAAAATGTTTCCTCTTCTCCATGGACATGTGCTAACCTACACACAATAAATTTAACTAATCACTTGTAACAGCTACAGACTTTAAACATCTACTTAGTTTGCCTATGTGACAATTTTTTTAATAAACTTCTAATCAGTGACCCACCACTGTTTGTGTTACTGTCATCTAGCCTCTTAAATGCATTGAAATATTTCTATCATACCCATTTAAAATAAAAATGTTTCATTCTAAATGAAAGGGATTATCTACTCAAAAATTAACTTTAGAAAAAGAACACAACATTTTGATCCATTTGAATTTTACATTTCCAGTTCTATATCAGAAACACAAAGCCAATTTACAGTTTCAAACAGTAAAGTATGCATTTTTGCATAGATAAATACCTTAAAAATCAAGATGGACCAATCAAACATTACGCAATAGCCAATATGATCAAGGCATCTCTTTGTTTCAGTGAGAACCCAGATTACAGCAAATTGTTAGACAGGTGTCCACCTTTAGACTTCATCTGCCTGAAAATTTATGCAAGTATCCTTTACCAAATCTGAGTAATCCCAGGACTACTCAGGTATAAAGTCTTATTCAAAACTGAAGTTGCTGCCGGGTTAGACAGTAAGTAATTTTGTTCAGTTCTTTATTAGACAGAAAATAACCCAGCAGTCCTGTGTGGGCTACTAACATCACTGTATTTTTTATCTTACCATCTATTGGAACAGCTTCTCCTAGCAGTAAATTTGCACAAACTCATGGAATAATCAATAGAAAGTGAAAGGAATGTGCGATCTGCCTGAATGCATCACTTCATGTGAAAAATAGAGGCATATATTAATTTTGTGATATATGAAGGGAAAACACAAAGGAGATGCTGTTGCACCCAACAGCATATTTTAATCACACAGCAAGCTGTAAATCATAAAGAAGCACAACCCATCCTATGCTACTATAAGTTCCTGACTAGAAAACCCAAATGAAATCCACAGGGGAGTCCTTCTAAGACAGCCTGTTCTCTTGATATATAACAAGCTGCTTTTGAATACTGCATATAGCTAAGTGAAGCTGAATATAAAATACCTTTTACAGCATTATTGTGAAAAATATAACCATTTAAAATAGAAAAAAAAGAAACTTTGGGAGTTGTAGTCCTCATTACAGGAGACTGCATCGAGGTCTGTGGCTTCCTGACAAGAGGGAGCAAAGGGAAAGGCTCTAATCTCCTCTCTTTGGTGCCCAGTGATAAAACCCAAGGAAACAGTGTGAAGCTGAGACAGGGAAGGTTTAAGCTGGTTATTAGGAAGAAGTTCTTTACTGAGAGGGTGGTCAAGCACTGGAACAGGCTCCCCAGGGAAGTGGTCACAGCACAGAGCTTGGCTGAGTTCAGGAAGCATCTGGACGATGCGCTCAGTCCCATGCTCTGACTTGACCAGCCCTGTACGGAGCCAGGAGTTGGACTTGATGATCTTTATGGGTCTCTCCCAACTCAGTATATTCTATGATTCTATGAATCTATGATTCTAGTCTCAAAGGACAAGTGTATTAACCAGGGAAGAATAATTTCTGCTTATAAAGCAAAGATTGCCAAGAGGTGTCGAATGAGCCTAGACCTGGGGTTTGCAGTATCTGGCAATAAGTGACTATATAGTTTTAATGTCCATCTCAGCTTCCAGCTAGAACTGGAAAGCATGGCTTTTTGTGGGAAGTCATTCCAAATTTGTAACAACCGAATGATAGCCCCATTCTGGCAGTGACCACTTTCCTAACATGTATGGTAGTGATTTCAGCTAAAGCAGCCAGATCTCTTTTGTGTAAGTGAGTTAAATTTTCAGAGAAGCCAAGCAATGTGCTGTTTCCTCTCAGAAGTGAATTCAATACTTCAGAAGAAGTAACTCGGCATTGTACATTGTTCTTGCACAAGGGAACAGCTCAGCTGTATAGGGATGCTACGGTACTATCTCAGCACAATGTATCTGTGCCAGCAAAAGCCTGTGTTCATGCAGACATAAGGAGAGGCTGAGGCAGAGATAGAGATAAAACCTTAACTCCTCTGAATGTAATGGTAAAGCTCAGAAGTCTGCTTTGCTGTTCAGCACTGCCAGGATTTCATGGCTCATTTCTATTCCTCTGCTGCTGTTCAGAGACAGCAGTTCAGGGTCTAACCAAAGGCAAACTGACCACCTCCTGTCCTAGTCACCAGGGCAGTGTTCTTTGGAGGAAGCTCAGCATCTCACCAAATACACACTTAATTTGCACCGTTTCTTTCTCTCTCTCTCTTTTTTTCCCCCCTTTTTTTAATTAAATCAATAAATACAAATTGGAATATACAACAGAGGAAGTGTCTCTCTTTCCATCCTGTTTAGATCATGGAATGAAATACTTGTTTTCATTGCAACGAAAATCCTTTTTTCCTCCAGAAATTCCCCTTTGATTCAATGGGGTTTGGACCAGGTCATCATAAGAAAATTAACTCTCTGATCAGTATTGCTGTATTATAATAATTATACAGAAGTTGGCAAGCACTAAGCATGTGTGTGGCTCCTCATAGAGAGAGAAAATTGATAGAACCATAACTTTTGTTTTCCATAAATGTAGCCAAAAGGAAAAAAAAAAACAAACCCAAACCAATATCCTTTTAACAGTGAAAACATTTTTTAAAAGTCTTAGAATGCCAAATAGACACCAAGTGTAAAAGTAAACTATTCATAAATCAACAAAACACCTTTAGTATCAGTTAAAGTTAGATATTTGAATTTGGAGTTCCCAGATTAGAGTATCTTTTTATATGGATAATTGTTTGGCATTATAGAATAACTTTGATTTTGATCTTGGAAACAAAATATGTGTATTTGAGGCTATGGCAGTGGGAAAGGTTGAATTAAAATAAAGAAAGTTGAAAAAATGAAAAGAAAGAAGAAACAAAACTCGCAAATTATGCTTACAGTCTTTATTGGTTAAGTTTTTAACTTTAGGCTAATATTTTTAATGTACAAGGTAAATAGTTCTAATGGGGTTTTTTTGAAATTATACTTCTTTTCATACAATTTTAGGACAACATTCTATGGGAGCATTGGTAATGCTTAATCTGGTATCATATCCGAGTCTTATGAATGCAACCGATAAACTGCTCTAATGAGCCAAAAATCCAGTTTACTTTCACTTTTCCTGAAATAAACCTCCTAGAATCATAGAATAGTTCTGGTTGGAAAAGACCTTCAAGATCCTCAAATCCAACTGTCTATCCAGCCCTACTAGGTCCAACACAAGACCATGTCACCAAGTACAACATCTACTCTTGTAAACATCTCCAGGAATGGTGACACAGCCACATCCCTGGGCAGCCTGTTCCAATATTTAACAGCCCTTTCAGTAAAGAATTTTTTTTCCTAATATCCAACCTAAACTTTCCCTGATGCAACTTCAGATGGTTTCCCCTTGTCCTGTCACTAATTCTATCACTTGTGCTACTCTCTTTTCCTGTCAGTGGGAACCTACTCTCTTTTCCTCCTACTTAGAGGCTTTCATAAAACTTTGGGTTTAATTTGTGAATAAACTAACAGCAGCTCTCTCTTTCCTGCTGTCCTTTGTTGCAATGTAGGTAATTTTTCCCTTGCCTGGTAGAGCCAATGCTAACTCTTTTAGCTGAACCACCACAAAAATGCAGGGTGATTGAAATACATGCTGCTACCTTATGTAAGTGGGGAAAAGCAAGTTATAATTGCAATAGAAAATAAGCTTAATTTCCAAGCTAATAGTAACTGTTTGCAATTTTTCACTGTTAATTGTTGACTTGTTTTACATATAAGATTCATTTTGTCTTTTAACACAGTGTTATTTTTGAAGGTTAAGAATGCATTGACTGTTGTGAAAGTCCAATAGGAAAAGTTCAAAGCAATTGGATTAAAAATTAATAAATCTACACTAATAATTTAAAAAAATCTATGTAAATATAAACCCTGCAACTATTCTTACAGCATTAAATGTCAGTGCTTCCTGCAAACATGAGTTTATCTCCATATAGCCTTGTTCTCTACTTTTTTTTGCGTTTGCCACTAACCTTTAGCATATGCCAAAAAATTGATCTATTTTTTCTTTATATACCTAGAGAGCTATTAAATATAAATCAAACTATTTGAAAGAAGCTTTTCAAAAGGTACTTATCACTTTCAGTTGCCAAAATTTAAACTTTTATTGTTCAGATGTTTCAGCTCCTCAATATTAATTTTATATAGTTCTACTTTTCTAGTTTATTGCCTAAAACCAGATCAGCTCATAAATGTATGGGATGTGAAGAAGAAAATTCCATAAAAAGAGGGATCACCGATGTTGTAGACATTGCCAGAACTTTTATGTATTTGGTTTGAAATAAAAATTACAATGTCAGGAAAAAACCTGCCCAGTTTTCATAGAATTTTTAAATACAACCCACTGCCCTAGACAACTTTCAGACCTCTTATGAAGAACTTTACAGTAGTGGTAGTCTCCAAGTCCAGACCCCAACCCCACCAACCATTCTATCCCTGATGTTACTCAAAAGGCACGAAGCAATAAAAAGTGTTCACATGGCACCTCTTGCTGTTCTACCTGACACCTCCCACTTCTCAGTATGTTCACAGAACTGCTATGAAGCTGGGAATGTCCCTTCAGCCATGGATTGCAAATGAGGCACAGAGGGAGCTAAAGCCAAGGTCCACAAACAGCAGTAGAAATCCTGATGTGTCAAAGCACGCCTGGCCCCAGTGGTGGCCAGGAGGCCACAGCCTGGAGCAAGGGACCTCAAAGCCAAGGGACAGCCAGCATGACAAAGAGGTTCACAATGGCCAGCACTGGAGGCCTCAAGAAAGAGGAATCATCTAAATTCAGCCCTAGGTTTCCCAGCTGAGTAGGATATTCAGCTGGAAGATCACTCCCTGTTCATGGTTATCCGCTTTATACCTTTAGATAAAGATTCACTTTAACCCCTAGATAAAAACTCTACATAGAATCTCACCCAGGGACCAACATTTGAATCTCTCTTCTCTCAAATAAATCATTAGGTTACAGTCATGCTGTTTTCCCATCCTAATGAATTTTGAGCTTTAAAGCAGTCCTCACCTGACAAGAGTGAGGAAAGTTATGCTTAAGGACAAACAGCTGGGTGATTAGGACACAGGTGGTGCAAGGTTTGAGGTCCTCTGGGCAAGTACTGCTGAGCAACTTCCCTGCTTGCAACCTAGCACCGTGAGCCTCAGCATCCTCTCCTTACACCATGCCGAAGCAGGCTGCTTATCCAGCAGCATCCTTCAGGAGGCATGCGTGGGAACCAAGGGAGCTGGGTTATGTTCACAGATCTACCACGTGTTAAAGTTAATGTCCAGGTTTTTGTGTAGGTCCAGTCTCTGCACCATCTGCAAGTATAGCTGAGGGTGGCAGGGGCGTGTTCTGCACCAGGCAGAAGTAGTGGCAGCTGAGCAGGCTACACAGCAGGTAGAGATGCCTGGATGTAGCACCGTGGGATATATATTTTGCCCTTAGACAGACCAGCGTGGGCTTCTGTACAAACAGTTCTTGATGGTTTTATTTAGAAGGATTATTTATCTGCTAAGATAACTCACCCTGCTACCAAAACATATTCGCTTGGAACTTTTGCTCAGTGCAAGGGCAGGCTGTCTCCCTGGAAACCCCCTTGCTCCTGAGGTAGCAGCTGTCTTTCCCAAGGCCACTGGGACCCTGCGGGGTTGCTTTTCTCAGCCTTCCACTCAGTCTCTTTTATCAACTGATAAAAGTTGATAGGCAGCAGCCTTGGCTTTTTGCTGTGGCTCCTTGTGTTGCAAGGATCCATCCCACACAGTGAAGCATACCAGGCTGGCTGCAGAGCTGCTGCCCTGTAGTAGTGGCAGTCACAGGCTCTAAGGCCAGATCAATTATGCAAAAATTTGATTTTTGGAGGTGTTTGGTGGGCTAAAATGAGAAACTCAGCTGTGCTAGCAGGGCCTGATGGCATTGACACAAGGACCTCTGTGCTGTTCCTTGTGTAACACCTTTGACCAGAGGCAAAAGCAGGTTTTGGTGCTACACAGACACTGGGATATATTGTCAGGATGATGCACTTGTATCCTGTGTTGATCTGAATACAAAGGCAACTCAAAAGTTCTCAGTTTTCCTTCAGAAGCTCAATACATCAGACCTCTAGCACCGTTTTTGGAAATTAACAGCTTTAAAGAACCAAAATGACAAAACCGTTCAAACTCCAGGCAAGAGATGACTAAAACCTGCTGAGTTTTTGTAATCCCGCTTTACGCTCCTAATCTGTAAAATAGTTTTTAAAAATAGGGATTGTGCTCTAATACATCACACAGATTATTCACCTCATCTTAATTTCACCTTCTGAAATGTGTATGCATAGTCTGGGATGGTTCTCTGAACTCTCAGAAATTAAAGAAATCAGTATTTCTGAGGGAAAACCATCCTCTCATTATCTTTACATTATCTGTATAATCTTAGATTCATGTTTCTATGAAGGGACTTTCAAAATCTAGCTTGGAACAACCACCCAACTTTTAGGTGTTTAGTGGTAGATGAGAATGAATCTTGTCTTTGGGCACTTCTGAATATGAATACTCTCTCTTCCCATTCTGCCTCCTCACCCCCTTTCCCTTTCTCCTATACCTTCTGTGGAGACAGGATGAGCTGCTACAAGAAACGCAACGTGAACTGAGAAATGAACCCAGGCATGACTGCCAAATTAGAGCATTCCCAGGAAAAACTCCCTTCCTTGCTAAATGAAAAGGGCATAGCACAGAGGAAGGAAATAATCTCTTCAAAGCATTGGGGAGGGCATTTAATTTAGGCAAAACTCCCATGATGGAAAACTCCCATGACAGAATACTCAAAAATATCTCTCCTGCTGTATAATAAGGCTACTAAGGCTACTCACAAAAATGCAGAGGAGATGCTGACATCCCATTACTGTTTTCCAGGACAGTGGATTGTCCCTTGCCTCAGCTGCTCTGACAACAGGACGTGCGACTGGAGAGAAATAACATGGCAGCCCCATGGCTGCCAATACTCTGTGCTAACCAAGCCTGAGCTCCAGCGCTGTGTGGAGGGCAGGAAGGTATGTATCAGGTTTTACATTTTGATTTGTTTCTATTCATCTGAATATTTAATGTCTTGAAGACTTAAAAACAGTCTTATAGATTATGTTTAAGAAAAATCCGTTGTTATTATAATCGGAAAAAGACTTGCATGACAAAGCTACAGGGATGAAACCCAACCGCTGTCCATAATTCAGCCTCAGATGTGGTTGTGGTTACCTGCTGCTTAGGTCACACCTGTGGCATTTCAAGACCTACGGTGTACGTGGTTACCAGTTAGACCTGCAGTGAGTACGTAAGGACTGTAAATGGAGGATGGATTTGTGTTGTTGTCACAGTTTGTCTCACACTTGAAGTGCAACTTGGGTTTCTTCTGCTGCGTACCTAATGCATGGCATTGCTTGTGCACACTAATCTTACCAAGTCTTCTTGCACATTCTTTTCTTGTAGTGAAGCTTCTAAGGTGGTTGCTTGGAAATGCAAGGTCTCCCTAATAAGCATGCTATGACTGTAAAACTGTTGAGAGAGCTCTGATCTGAGGCTCAGGTACCTTACTGAGGATACAAGTATCCAGAAAGTAAGTAATAAATTGTTATAAAGATTTTTAGAGTGTATTTTCTAGGTAAGAAAATAGTAACTAAAAGTGGCATTTTGATAAAATCCAAGATCATTTCTATACAGACAAATTAAAAGTATATATATATTCTTTCAATCAACATTTCCTCCTTTTCTGGTCATTTCTTGTCCTGCACAAAGCCCTTCATTGCCATTTGGCTTTATTTCTGCCTGTGGTTTTCTCCATTACTATAGAGCTGTGGGTTTCTCCTAACATATTTTTCTAAAAAAAGGTAGGTTTGTATGACAGAACAGAAGCTTGATCTGCTCCTCATGACAAAACAAGCACTTCTGGTTTGACCACAGCAAAAAATAAAGAAGAATTTGATAGCTTTGCTTTGGTCTTTAATTTCCATAGGCATTGGACTGCTTCAATAAGCAAACACCCTTTGGTCAGACAATTGAAGGATAGCAGAGGAACAATATGCCACTATGGAAGTGGATTGCCAGGGTACAGCTGGGAGGATTTGCTGATATTCCCAGCTCCTGAATCTGACCACTCACATTCACCAGTGTCAAAAGCAGGACAACCTTTGTTGAGGGTCTGTTAAAACCAAGGCTATTAAATTAATGTCTGCAAGCTGGATTTCTTAATCCAAAGTCGACCATGTTCTGACCCTCTGAGGTCACTGATCTATGCTTGTGTCAGATGAGAGCCAGATCCTATGTGACCTGTATTAACACCATATAACAAAAATCTCTGTAAAACTAATTGCACTTGTTTCACATTCTGTACCTTTTGCAAAAGTTTCCTGTCATTATTGTCTAATAGCCTTGACTGCTCTGTAGAAATCTGGTTGATCGCTCCTGTTACCTGTTTAACTTCTTTGTTCTTTTGAAGTCATCATTCTAATGCATGTGGCCTTTTTGGCATACTTCTCTTATATCTTTCCTTCTGATGTAATTGTTGTCGTTGCTTTGGAGTGGTTTTAACTTAATGTGGCATTTCATGATAGAATTTTTCTTCTTTCACTAAGCAAGTAAACTGGACCAACATGCCGTGAGTCAGTAGACCATAAGAACTAAGAGACTCTTTCTTCATTCCTAAGTCAGATGAGTAAAAATGGCCCTCAGCTTGGGTGATACGGTCCTGATTCTGTCTGTGATTAGGACAAACTTTAGGTTTAATTTACACAGTCTAAGCAAGGTAATAGAACCCCCTTTTTTTTCATTCCTGCTGAAAGAGACTTTTACCTGTCAGTTATATTATATATGTTTAAGCAATCTCACACTTTTATACGGGAGCTATTGAATAGACAGTAGGATAGAGTTTTTGTGAACAAATAAGCTTTTATCATACAAGAGATTTTAGTAATCATCTACCATCTATAAATCTTTATATTTCCTTTTTTTAGATGTATTAGTGTAAAACCATTAAACACACAGAGATCACTGACTTCTACCCAAAACAATGACATCATAGTTTCTGTAGTAAAATAAGCAGAAGGTTACAACACTGGAAATGTAAATAGGCTGCAAAAAGCACATGAGTGCAAACCAGAAGGGCAAAAAGCATCAGCCTGAGTGAGGACACTGAGATGGTCTGGGCTGCTGTTGGATTTATATTGTCATTTGCTGAAGTTCAGCAAGAACGACAACTCACGTGTCCACTCCTCAAAACGTACTCAACTAACCTGTCTGCCTCTGCCTTCTGGGGTTTGTAGAATGCCACCACACTTACTTAGTGTGTTCAGCTTGTGTAACTTTGGTCTCTGGAGTTCAAAATCCTTAACAGAGGAGTCATGTATTCATGACCTACATTTTGCAGCCTCCGAGGCACAATCACTCCCATCAGAACTGGAAGTAACCATGAGCTTTCCCAACCATGGCCCCATTTTCTTACCTGCAGACCACAAACCATCTGAATTCTTGCTCAAAGTTTATTCTGAACTAAGACAATTAAACCTCCATACACCCCACATAATTACCAGTCTTTTCTTGGGAAAAGAGAGAAATGTATGTCTGTAGCCTCATTGGGTCATACGGTGTCACACCTTCTATCAAAGCACAGCCCCTATGACTGAATTTCTCATGTGAATACCCTTCATGAAAAGTTTAGAACTGTGTAAGATTTGAATTGAAGGTAAAGCAAGTAGTGGCATTTGTGATTCACTAGACCAAAGTCTCTGATTTTTGCCCTGAAAACAAGATTTGGTTTCATGATTCTGACCTGCTGGCTTTCCTTCTTACGGTTGAAACATTATTATAAGACATTAAAAACAGTGTAAGTGTCTGTTATTATGTCTTTTCCTTTAAATAGGTTTTAATTTTTATGTGGTTGCCAAATTCTAACTCTGATAACTGCAGGCTGTTTTCCTGTACTCCCCTGTGAGGTTTGTATGAAAAGAAAGGGGGGCAGGAAAAGCCTGCTTGTCTTTCTGCTTCTAATGAAAGCAGAGGAAAGCATGCAGCGAGTTAACCTCTGGTGTGCTCTGTCCCTGGTCTGGGTGCACTGCAGCAACTGATGAAATAGGATGTAGAATGAATGGTCTTTTTGGCTGAAATGCAGTACATGTAAGGTCAATTGATTATTTGAGTGTGCTCTTGCAGCTCGGAAGGCCAATGGTATCCTGGGCTCCATTAGAAGAGGGGTGGCCAGCAGGGACAGGGAGAGGATTGTCCCTCTCTACTCTGCCCTTGTGAGGCCCCATCTGGAGTACTGTGTCCAGATCTGGGGCCCACAGTACAAGAAAGATGTGGAACTGTTGGAGAGGGTTCAGAGGAGGGCCACGAAGATGATTAGAGGGCTGGAGCACCTGCCCTACAAAGAGAGGCTGAGGGCGCTGGGCTTGTTCAGCCTGGAGAAGAGAAGGCTGCGGCGGGACCTCATTGCAGCCTTCCAGTACCTGAAGGGAGCTTATAAGCAGGAGGGGAATCAGCTTTTTGAAAGGATAGACAATGGCAGGACAAGGCAGAATGGATTAAAGCTAAAGGAGGGAATGTTTAGATCAGGTATTAGGGGGAAGTTCTTTAGAGAGAGAGTGGTAAGGTGCTGGAATACTGCCCAGAGAGGTGGTGGATGCACCTTCAAGGCCAGGTTGGATGGGGCCCTGGGCAACCTTGTGTAGACCCAGGCCTGGAGGTAGGTGGCCCTGCCTGTGGCAGGGGGATTGGAACTGTATGATTCTTGGGGTCCATTCCAACCCAGACCATTCTATGATTCTACGATTCTGTGATAAGTGCAATCGTTCTGTTTTCCCTGTGCTTTATAGGACAATAGTAAAATGTGGCATTCAGCTATGTCTTTTGCTCATTAATTTCTTTTATGCATTTGTCAATGTTTCTGAAATATGTTTATGGTCACCCAAACAGAGTACTCCTTTCCTATCTACATCATAAATAAGCCTTCAGAAATGCTTTCTAATTTGTTTTCTAACTTGAGGCTGCTTTTATATCTTATATTAAAATTGATTTGTTTTTCAGAGCTCATCTCTAAAATTATCATTTACTTTATAACAAAAATTCATTTTCTCTGGCTATGACTTCCAATTGATTTCACATCATCATTAACTGCTATTTTAATCTGTGTGCATATAAAATTGTGTTTGAGCTAAGTTGTTTCTGTTTCATAAAAACCTAAGACCACCTGTAGTGAAACAATAACACTCAGATTGGTGGAGACATGAGAAAGGATATATGCATCTACAAAAACAGTTTATGAGGCCTTACTTTTCTTTATGATGTGTTACCAAGGCTAGTCAGTCATATGTTTTTATTTCAGACACAGAAAACAGGAAAATTTTTAAGTGTCGAGGCTAATGTGATTCTGGCTGAGTAGATTTTCATTCAGATCACTTTTAATATCTGCAGTCCTTTTTCTCCTCCATTTTAAACTCTAAGGGCAACAAGATGAAGGCTGTGTTCTTAGGGAATTCCTCACACATGCCCTAATTGAATCAAAGGAATAGGCAATCATAATAAAAATATTGTATCTGTTTTATATTTGCTCAACAAAATCCTCTGTAACTGTGGTTAATGAGTTTTTGCTGTAAGATTTATACAGTTTTATGAAGGCATGATGCTTTGATTTCTGTGTGAGAACTTTAAAAAAAAAACAGGTGAGGGAAAAAGGGTTCTAACAGGTAATTATTTATCCAATTAGCAGCATATAGAAAGCTGACCTCAATAACAAGAGGGGGAGGAAGGTGGTATATATTTTGTTTATCATTGAGAAATACTAGTCAGAGTTTAGTCTTATAATAAAGTACCATTGAGTTGTGTGTAATTAAGAACAGGAAATATGAAAAGGCAATATTTGCTGAAGTACTTAAAATTCAGCTGTTAAAACAGGAATTTTGACTTATAATTTCTTAATAATATTGTAGAGTTAAGTAGTGTTTTGGACCTACAGGTGTTTAAATTTCCTAAGTGTGGTTAATTTATAATGATAGATCTGGTTAAGCAGTGAATTCCACTATGCTTACACAATCTTTTAAAGCCTGTAAGCTATAATGGAAGTTTTTTTCACACAAAACAGTTGTAACAGAAGACACTGAAAACATCTGTCTGCCTGAAAGTGTTGTTCTCTGTCTGGTAAAATTATAGCCTTACGTATTTTTGATCCTTTAGTCATCCAGCAGACAAATCCCCCATTGACCCGAGCAGCACATGACTATGCCTCGTACCAGACCGTAAAGAAAACACGATACAGCATATTCCACACACCTGAGACATCATTTTGATTATTATTGTCATAGAGCTAAATACAGAATCATCCCCAGAGCTGCTGGTTCAGATCATATTAAATACTACGTGGCACGCACAACCATAGTAAGTCCATGCAACTGGACTTAGAAATGTGGCCATACCTACCACACATTCAATTACATGTTGAATAATTATTCCAATTCATTTAAGTTTTTGGCTTAGTTGCAGGACATAAGTGTTTGGTCTGCAGTTTTTTCCTGGGGCTATACACCACTTACTTTAGCATTTGGGTCTTCCAAGCATTTTCTGTAAATGAAGCTGAATTGCAAAAGTGGATGCTTTGAAGGATGCTTTGAAAAATGCCTTCTAATTGTTACATACCACAACAAAAATGTGCTTAGCCAGCTCTGCACACGGGCAATTTGAAGAGGTACTTTGCAGGTCAGATTCTGTACAAGTGTCCTCTTCTTATATCTGGAAGAAGAAAAAGAAGAATTTTTTCTGGGATTTCCCCATGTCTTGCAGCATGGTTGGGCCAAGAATTATAAGCAGATTGTTGGGTGCAGACAGGTCTTAATGAATGCTCTGTATGTGCAGATGTTCTGGTGAAGTGCTATGCATCCACCAGCCTGCCATGCATTAGATTACAAGGAATGCAAGCCCATCTTTTTATTTGATATCTTCTCTGGACTTGTAGGAGAGTACGCTCTTCAAAATCCCAGCACATGCAGTCTCTGGAGTGCAGCTGCTGATAACCTCCTGTGGTGACTGCAAACAGACTTCAGAACTCTCCATCAGAGCTGGAGGGCAGGGTCCATAGGATTCACATACTGCAATCCCTAGTTTTAATGGCATACCTTTCAATGATGCTGTGATTTCACTGTGAAATAAATAGCTGGAATAGAACATATACGCATGATTCCAGTGGTACAGTCCTGGTATGGCTCCTACCTACTTGAAGAGTCAAAGACTTATTGACTGAAAGCTAATATGGTTGCTGTAATTGACTGAAAACTTTGAGGATAACCTACACTTTTGATCTGGCTTTCTGTCCAACCACAAGTCCACTTTGGGTCTTTTATCCCTTCTCTGCTTACATCAAATCTTAACTGTTCTCTTAGCAGACTTGTTTCTGAAGACCCAGGTTAAGTTCCCTAGTGAAACAACTTCTATTGCTCACCAATGTGATGTTGCCATCTGTCTCAGTCCTGACTCATCCTGCTTAAACACACCTTCCACCAGGAAGAAGTATACATTCCCAGATGGACACCCAGGAGCTCAATAGCAATAGGCCAGACCTAATCTATTTCCTGACCTGCTTTACCTCTTTGCAACAAGCTCATTTATTAGTGAAAAATGGGGATGTTCTGAGACTCAGAACTTACTCCTTCAGAGGTGTACTGCGTGCAGACTCACCAGTCTTGTGATAATATTTGAAGACTTGTGTCTGGGCCCTCACAGTTATGTGTTCCATCCAGTTGCACTGACTGCTCTGTAAGAATCTACTCTGACTCCTGTCACCCCCTTAATGCTCTAAGAACATCAGGACAACAACAATAGTACAGTTCTAAGACCCACCTGATATTTTCATATGCTACCCAGCATCATGGCCTTTACAGGCTAGAACTGCCGCTCTAGGACATGTTCATACCTAACTTGTCTCTCCCTGTACTGGTTTTCTAAATGACTGTACATAGTGTCCTCCCATCTACAGGCATGGCCAGCTAGGTACCCCAGGGCAGACTTGAAAGCTCACTCATGGATCCACTTGCTTATGTGTGTGTGTGTGTGTAGGTGTAGAAGGCTAGAGTATTTAATAGTGTAAATTGGCAGGCAGGGTGTGTGTGTGGGGTGAATAGCTCTAATTTTTATGGAACAAAAAATGGGAAAGAGGCTGATGAGTTGATCTCAGTCTTTGATGCTCTGCAATGTTTGAGACTTTGGAAATCCTTAAAAGGACATTTTACACTTGAATTGCTAAAGAATACACGGTGTTTGCAATACACAGCATCTGTGTGTCATGTTCTTTGTCACTGGCCGTGGTTCTTCTCTCCTTTTATTCCATGAAGGGTGGTGCTCTGCTATTTCAATTGAGTGGCAGATGAGATTAGACCTAATAAAGTTAAAAAAATAAAATATCTATGAGAATCTCAGTCACTGTAGAATGAAGAGTGAGATAAAAATGCCACATCTATCATATCAGTGTAATTTATACCTGAATACTCTTTGCAATTAGAAATCCCCATGGGCAGCAATAACAAAATGGGATCCTATGTTATTAGAAGAAAAACAATCTAGCATGTTCTACAAGCTGCTCTATGTGTGTCACCTGGTAAAGCCTGTTTGCTATTCTGCTAATGATGTTCTGTGTTTTTATAGAAATGTTCTCACCCACATTGCAAGTTAATGATATCCTTCCCTGCTAGTATCTGGGAACTGCTTTTCAACAGATACACATCTAGATACTGCAGTGGTGAACTTACGAAATGGAGATTAGAGACATGGATTTAGACACACTGGAGAGCTTAAGAGATTTTGCAAGTTAAAAGAATTGTTTAAAACCTCAAGTTAACCTACTTTAGAATTAGGACATACTGTAAGTGTGGACTGTCTTCTTAATTGGAAATAATCATGTGTCTGTCAAGGAGAAGAGACTATCTAACCATCCCTTCCAAGGATCCAAGGATCCTTGACATCTGGGTCATGTCATGCTTGGTTTAAAGGGTTTCTTCTGACACAACAATATGAAAAGAGTTGGAAATCCCCTTGCATGTGAGAGAAGTGCTTGTGGAAGCCAGGCAGGAACAGCAGTTGATGAAGAATTTACCCTATGAAGCAGCTTTGAGAGGTCCAGGACATGAGACTAAAGAGCCTCTATATGCTCAGTGCTTGTCTGAATTCATTTGCTACCATACAAAATCTATCAAGTGCTTCTCTGCAGCCCATAATGAGCAAGGCATGGGAAGTTCAAGCCATTGTCATGCCCATTCTTAGTCCTGCGGCCAGATCAGGGTATGTCCATCTGAAACTGCTTCTGTTCTGTGGAACCATCATTGGTACACTGCTGTGGCTTATTTTTCCTCATAATAGGTTCATAGTGGGAACTGAAGCCAGTTTCTGAACCTGTGACATTCCTGAAGGTAATAGATAAACTAGATAAATAGAGATGCATTAGATAAGTGAAGCCCAAGATGCTTTTAAAATCTCTTAAGTGAAGCTTTGGAAATGTATTCTTAAACACATAATCTTGTCTGAATTTTATTTACAAAACCAAATATTCAAGGTGGAAGTAGTAAAGCATCAAACCTCAAATCAAATAAAAAAAAAAAAACAAACTCAAACAGCAAAACCCCAACTTACAGAGTGCCAACTACCCTGAGTGCCAGAGAGGGTAGGAAAAGTTGTGTACCACTGTGCAGAGAACAGGGCTCTGACTGTGTTTTGGCTCTATGGGGTTTCTGACTCTCAGTTTTACATTTATGCTCCCCTATGTGGGTTTTTGGCTGAGGTGACTGGGAATGACTGTGGGAATAACACACGCAGTTTTATTGGCAAACCACAGTGAACCTGGGTTCTCTTCCCATTTGGACTCTTGTCATTGCTTACACATTCTCTTCAGCTGGAAGAAATGCTAGTCCTACCCACTAAAAATAGGGCAATTACATTTTAAAAAAATCACATTTTAAGTTCTGTGGTCTCAAGCATAATGGAGATGCTTGATTTGTCAAGGAAGTCTACAGAATAAGTAGGAACAAGCCCAAATTTAACTTCTTCATTCATTTACAAGATCAGAGTAGGAGAGCAAAGACTGCTGATAATTAAAGTATTTCTGTCATCCTCACAACACTTCTAACTCCCTTCAGGCCACAATGCTTCCTGGTGTTCACCTCACACATGCCAAGATTCTATCCAGATGATTTGCCACCAAAATAACACCCATTTTTTTCCTCCTCTGAAATGACAGGAAGACCATATCCCTACAAATAAGCAGCAGCTGCATTCATTGAGATGTGTGTCTGTGTGTATGTGTGTGCTTGTGTTACTTTGGTGTAAACTCTAATAAATCACGTTTATGGAAGACAGGCATTAGCCAAGACGTGCTGTGTAGAAACAAACCACATGAAAAACTGAAGGAACGAATGCAGGAAGCTGCAAGCAATCACAAGAGGCTCAGTACTAGCAATTGGCAGTAAATATAAACTTAAGCAAAAGAAGTGAACATGGTTGAAAGATACAGGACTAACTGTGCAGCGGTAGCCACCTATAACCTGTACTTGTCTTTGAAAGCCATCGTACAGCTTTTTGTTAATCAGATCACACAAATTTTGCTAAACAAGAACTTTAGTGATGAGATGTCAGGACTGGAGAACTGGCAGCTTACAGAGGTATTCCTTGGACATTAAGGAGAAGGGTTTAGAAACCTCTGGACTAGCTGTATACTTTTCTTGGCTTTTGGGTCTTGGAGAGTACAACTGCTAAGTAAGCGGTATCTTTTTTTCCACCCAAAGATTCTTTTTATAGGTGACTCGACTAACAGAGGGATGATGTACTATCTAATAGAAAGAGTGAATAAGACTCTTCAGGAATGGCAAAAGACTCATGACATTAAATGTTATCATAATATCAACGAGGGGAAAACATTTATCAGTTACTCATACTACCCCCAGTTTTGGATGAATGCAAACCAGAGGCCAACTTTTGAGAAAGCACTAGAACAACTGCTGCAGAGGTACTGTACAAACTCTATTGCTGGCTTGTTTGTATTCTTACTGTATTTGCAAATGTGTTTAACACGTTTTATAATTAAACACATGCGTGTGGACTGTATTGTGTGTTTGAAGAACAGTAGAAAATTACATCAGTCCTCTGATCAGGATGCAATGCAGTTCACTGAAGTGCAATGCAATGCAGTGAAGATGTTCTCTGTCTGTTTTAAGCTATGTGTTGTTTTTTCCTTTATGGGTTTCAGATCACGTCCCCTGGAGAACACAGACCAGACCGTATTAATTGTAGGTGGCGTTCAGTGGCTTAATTCCAATCACCTGCAAATTATCCAAAAGGTGCTGAACAGGTAATGTTATGAGCTTGGTGTTGTTCCAAGTCTCGAGACGATAAATTATGAGAAACAACCAAAAACTTGTAAAAATCAATATTTTATTTGGTTTTTTTTAATTTTAACTGACTTTGAAAAAACAGAAGCAAAGTGTCTTTTGATATGTCTTTTATGTAAAATATGTATCTTCTTTTTTTTTTTTAATTTTTATTTGCCAAACAGGGAAAATCTATCAAATATCCTGGTAATTATCAAGTCCATAGGGATGGGGTTTCACCTCCCAGTGGATGGGATACATTCTCTATCACAGGTAAGCTACAGTATAATTAGACTGTATTTTCATGGAAGACTTGTCATTTCAGCAATGAGTTTGTTGTCTGGTCAAAATATGGTTATAAGCTTGCTGAGCAAGCTTTTCAGAGAAATAACAGTGTTTGCATTTGCTCATATGGCTTGCTGATGTGGATTCAAGCAGATTCACCTTACTTCATGGATTTGGCCGCAGTCAGAGTGCTATTCAAGATGCTGGGCTCATTCAGCCATCCTGGGAACCAGGAGAAGCTCTGACATTAAGTCTGCTGCCAAAATTGGGAAATCACGCTGGGGATAGGCAGATTTCTGCTTGTACCACGTTAAGCATGAGCCCTCATCAGGCTTCCTCCATGGTTACTCCAGGATTGGGTTCACTGGTCTGGCTGCATTGTGCCGCGCTCCATAAATCTATCTTAACCAACCCATGAAACCAGAACATTACAGATCAGCTGGAATATACCAGTGAATTTAGCCTGCTACTTGGATGTTAATTGGTTGTTACCATCAGTTTAAATCATGCCCAGGACTTTCAGAGCAAGACGTGGGCTCATTTCAAGGTGTTACTCATTCAGTTCGGTATTTTTATTTACACTTTGATGATGGTTCTCCGTGGCACACATATAAAATGTATGGATGAGACAGGGCTGGGAAGTGCCAGAGGGCAGAACTGAGCAAATGATGCCTAACCAGCACGGCATGTAACACTCCAGCTATTCACAGGTGTTGAAAAGAGAAAATTATTAGCTTTTGTAGTTTACCTGCAGCACTCCTATCATACTGGGGACTGACGCCCATGTCTTTTTGCAACCATAACTCACTGGTGTAATTCTTCAGTGTGTGACTTGCTGTTACTCTCACCCTTCTTTCTGCTATGGAGACTGCCCTGTCAGATTTTGCCCATTCTTTCTTTCTGATTTGGACGTGTGCCTTGTCGCCACTGAATGTCTTCTTACTGATTCTGACCATTTCCTTGGTTTATCCAGCTAACTAAATTAGACTACAGTAGGGAATTGCTTGGATTCAACATGAAGAAACGTTGTCATAGCTCCTGCCATAGCTTTCAGGGGAATTCAGTCTTAGGCAGAAGAAGAACTCTGATTGAAGGCAGGTGAGGCAAGGACAGAAAGACTATTAAAGGCATCCCAGGACTGCCTTTTGCTGTTTTTCATCCAGTAGTTTATAAATCCTGAGAAATCAACTGCAGTGCATAACCGACATCCTTTTCCCTTTCCATTTTGGAATCATGTGCCAAATGACCCATGTGGTTTGGGTGTTCTGGACTTCTGGATTACCCCAGCTTTTCTCAAAGCCCTTCTGTCTTTAGTGTCTAATCCACCACCTTAACAAATTTATGGGTAACCTTTTTTCTATTCCTGGCCTTCCTTCTCAGGAAATAATGATCTGTTCTTTGGTGTAACCATTTCTAAGATACCTGTGGCCCTGTACTCTTTTTTAAGCAACAGTCTCAATGACTTTGATTTGAAGCTGAGTTTTCTTTTTCAGGAACAAATTCACCGTTTGTGATAGACAACTCTGTAATAGGAGCTTTTTCTGAGTTACACCTCATATTAGCTAAGTATATATTAAAAACAATTACCCAGCAATTATATTTTAAACAACATTGAATTCTTTCTATGAAGGAAGCTACACAACTATTGAAAAGAAATTATAGCTACTGCTAACTTGATTTTTAGTTTAGATCTTATTGAAGTCAACCTGATTTGTTGTATAATTAAGGGACATTTTTTCTGGTTTTCTTGTATCTTCTTTTGTGGTACAAAACCCATTCTAAGAAATTTCTGCAAAAACCTACAATGGTCTTGGAGTAATAGCTACTTCCATGAGTGAGTTTAGAGTCATTCATGTCTGGAGGAGAACATAATTGCTTTATTCAAGATGCAGTTTTGCCGTTCATTTCAATGGCACACTAAAATAGCTTTTCAACAGTCTTTCTGACAAGGCATTGCAATATTTTATCTGGAATGCAGGCAGAAGTGCAAAACTTGTGGAATGAAAACTTGGTAATTCTGGATACAGCAAAACATTTCGGCTATGAAGTTGTTGACACCTTTGTCATCACCATGGGACGTTACAAAGAATTCCTGCAAGGGAAGTGTGGCTGCCATTTCCATGAGGTAATAGTTTATGCTCATATAATTCCCAGGTATTTAAAAGAGATTTTAACTACAAGGTGCTTAGAAAGAAAAAGGTGTGAAGCAAGGTTCAGATCTGTGACTCAGAGCTAGGCCTGAACAAAAACTGTGGGACAGCAGTTTGTACAGCACCACTCGTCGTCCCTCGCCGTTCAGAGCACAATGCTGCCTGGGGACGAGCTGAACTGCTGTATTGGTGATTCCTTGAAATAAAACCAAGCAGGCTCTTCTGCAAAGGTGACCCACATAAAAGGATGCTGCACGGTTTCCAGGCGTGTTCTATATCCCTACTGCTTCTGCAGGGACTCAGTTTACCTTTTTGCCCTAACTCAGTCTCACAGGTTTTTGTCTGAAGGCTTCCTAACTGAGCAGCTCAGCAGACTGTCATCAAGGTATATTTAAAATGGAGCTTAAAATTGAAATCTTACTGATGTATGTCTGGTTTCATATGTCTGAGAGTTACCTGGGATAGTTTTCTGGGATGCTTACAGTGACTGTGCAAACAGAAATGTAATTTCCTCGTTCGTACTCATGCCCATAGTTCTGCTTTCTTTTTTTGTCTGATATCTATAGACATTTTGTCTTCTGGTTTGTAACTATGGGACTGGTGAAACAGGAACAAGGTAAAATATATGACTAGGGCAATTGAGAACATTTTCTTCCTTTCATTCAGAGTTCTGGCAAGGAATCTTCACTGTATGCTACAAATGACAGGAGTCCATGGATTAAATCAAAAATGAATATGCAAACACATTATTATATGTAGGCACAAAATTGACCCAGGGGCTGCCAAACCAGTGAAAGTTAAGAGTTTGAAAAACAAGATATTTAAAGTTTCTCTGGTTTCTTTTAAGATGTATTTTGAGTATGTGGTATGTCTTTTTATAGGGAGTGCTCTTACCCGTCAGCAAAGGATAGATCTGTTTTAGTTTTGCATTTCTTATACCTTATGTATAGCAAATGAAGAAGTGCATCCCTCATTTGGCATGGGCAATGCTAAATGAAAAAAGCGAATGTAATTTTTGAGTATTCAAGTAAGCAGGTACCCTCTGCCATAAAGCTGATGACAGTAATTTTGCATATGACAGTTAAAGAACTGTCACCAAGGCCACTGGACTATTGCTGTGGCTTCCAACCAAGTCCTTTCTCATACCCGTGACATCAACTTGTTGGTATAAAAGACCAGCTCCCGGGTTCCTGTTATGACTGGTCAGTCTGCTGAGAATCCAAACATGTTATTCATTGCCCTAAAGAAGACCCATGAAAATCACATTACTCCCTTTGGAAATCAGAAAAAGCTTTAAGCAATAAAGGAGGCTCATATCTTCCCAGAAATGAAGTCTGAAATCACGCCTTCATACAGCATCAGTAACGCCATGCCTCATTTTGTTGTTGGGTATATGGACAGAGAAACCTTCTGGTACCTCTGTAGATAAAGTCATGTTTAGCATGGTAAGAAATTGCCTGCAATGCTACAAGGATCTCCACTCTTATGAAATGAATCGGGGTTGTCTGTTTAACAAAAGAATAGGAAACTACCACAATTTATTCCATTGATATCTGTTTAGGGCCATAAAACTTGAACTGTCATAGCTTTCAGGAAGATTGTTTTTCCTCTGAGTGATCAACAGGTGACAGGTGACACATCCTTTCCTGGAATGCAATATAGAATGAGAAGAAATTGTTACTGAATAGTTAAAACGGGAGGGGGGGAAGGATGTAATGACAGATATCTATTTGAAACCAAGGGTTAAAGAATTTATGGTGTTTCACAGTCCACTGCAGGCTTTGAGCCAGTAAGAAGCTACTAGTTGGAAAAATCTGATGAGTTTTGTTGCTGACTAATGGCACAAGAAATTTGATACGTCACTTAGGAGACAGAACTCCACAAGTAAATTCTTACGGAGAAAATTGTAGAACTTTATTTTATTAGAGTTATCAAAAGTACATAAATATTTAAAAATACTATCAACCACACAAGTGAAATTCTAGCATTTTCCCAGCATGAATTTAGGGATTTGTTTTCTGTCAAAGCAAATTAATTCAAATAAGAGAGACCACCAAATGTTTTCTGAATCTCTCAAGAGAAAGATAAAACCACTTTGCTTATTTTGCCAAGTGATGCCTGTCTTTCCATAAGCCTCACTCTTGCCCAAGCCTCTCATGGGACCTGGATGTGTGCAGGGTTCGCACAGAAGGTCCATAGAGCTCCACAGGTACAAATGTGGGCTGTGACACCAGAAATGGAGTGGAAGGACTAATTTTTGCTGTGAAGAAATGTCAGGACAGCTGTGATATATTCTCCATAAAGATCCAAAAAAAGCAAAGATTGAAAAATAAGGTTTCCTTCATCAGACACCCACAGTATACACTGAAAAACAAAATACACTGTGGCTAATTACACCTAGGAGTCATTTAAAACAAATAAGCTGAAATTCAGTGGTGGTGATAGTAACATTCAAGCATAGACTGCAATGTCCTTGCAGTGTCTGCTGGCTGAGGACCAGCACAGCAAGCCTATGTTCTTGTAGCCAGTGGATTATATTCAATTCCCTCAGCCACAGCGGTCACCTTTACATAAAGTAGGATTAAAAAAATAATAGCTATAAGACTTTGATTTTTCTCCTTAAATATCAGACAGAGTTATAGTATCGGAGAGAGGCTATCTGACCACGAAATGCATTCCCAAAGGAGAGTGTGGATACAATAAACTGCCACTGGTTTGGGCTCTGCTTCAGTATGAGGCTCACTGGGACTAAACTCCAGGTTTGGGAGCATTATCAGACCTGTCTGACCTCATGTGCCATGTGTCAGCCTCACAGCTGGTTTCCACCTCAGGCAGCTCACATGTTTTCAGCCCATTGCCATAGCCTCTGTCCCACTCTGGGACCAATCACAGCAGGCGTGGTTAGTTAACCGATCCCTTAATCTGCTCTGCTCAGTACACAAGAGAGGCATGGACACAGCTCAGTCCAAATGGAGCTGGAAAAGAGGGAGTAAGTCACAGAGCAGATATTTATGCAATGGATAAATAGTCCTGTGGAGTACATGCCTCTCTCCATTTCACCCAGACAGCTATATTGACTCTTTTTTGTGTAGAACCCAGATGTCGGTGTCTTTGTGGGTCATTGCTGATGCTTGCCATTTCCACAGAAATTTTAAGTGAAACAGAAAGCTTCAAAGGGAAAAACTTCAGCTGTTTTGTATGGAACAGGGTGGAAAACATCAGGGCGTGATCAGCCATCAGCATTTTTCATGCAGTCCTCCATCATTTTGTATGAGCTCATGTGCAGGTTTGGCCTTGCTACTCTGCTGAAGCAATCTCAGCAGAGAGTATGTGTTTCTGGGGAGGATTGGAGGAGAATTTGGCTCACGGCACTGTTATTAATGAGGCTTGAGAGGTCACTGTTGCCTAAAGGAGGAATAGAGGTAACCAGGAGAATTCATCAGCCACCAAAACCCAGACTTGTTCCTTGAGGAAAGCAAAAACAAAGACCTTGAATGCTTTTGGTACTTCATTAGTTTTAACAGCTTTGTCATCATTTTAGTTCTGCATCCTGGCAAGAGGAGTTCCATCAGGTGCTGAAGCAGTTTGCACTAGGAAAATGGCATTTCGCCTCCGAGAATGGAGCCAAGAGCATGGAGTAAAACACTAGCACTTTTCATGTTTTATGAAACCAGATGAGATGGATTAAATCCACTGCTTTGTACTTTCACTTTCTTTCTCTTAAAAAATGACCTCCTAAACTCTCAGAAGATGGCACCCCTCTGTAAATGCCACCTGAGCTATGCAAGAATAGAGGGCTGGCCATTCCATGCTGTTCAGAAAACGAGAACTGAAATGGGTCCAGCAGTTCTCACCCAGTTCTCACTAGCTGGCCAAGCAGAAAGATATTTCCCCTGATTGCCCTGATAAATTATTTGAATTGCCTCCAAACCTCTTCAGAGGGCTCTGGGTCACCCCAAGAGCATCGAAATCTGCAGCTCTGTGGACCCTACGATCTTCTCTCAGATTGCCAAGGGACCTGGACTCACAAAGAGATTATATTGATCTGGGGCAACAAAAAAAAATCTTTCAAAACTCTGGCACTTTCTGCCCAAACATACTCCTAGTTCTATGCACACATGCAAACCTGATTTTTTTTAATTACCTCATTCTTCACAAACGCTTATGGAGAAGTAGATTGGCCTGCAATAATAAAGACCTTTATAGTACCTTTGTATTTTTTTTTTTAATTCAGATTTATTTCCTAATTTAATGGCAGTGAAATCATGGTCAGAACATAGAAGCTAGCAACCTTGGGATTTTGGTATCTTAATCAGCGGCTGGCGGCTGGATGAACATCAGATTGCATTCCTTGGAGATTAGGCCTAACAGGAATGCGGTTTGGGTGATTGGTTCAAGGTGGCATCGTTTTGAAATAGTTGTAAGATCTAAGGCACTAATTTAGAAAAATGAACCTGCAGCAATCACATGAAAACAAATAACAACCCTTGGCTTAGCTGTATCAAATTGATCAGAGGATATATTAATTTTCTACATGGATAATTCCTGGTCTTTTTTTAGTTCAGCCAGCTCCCTCACAGCCTTTCTGTCCAGTCTTTCAAGCCTTTTCACATTTTATTCCTTCACTCACACTTAATTTTTCATGAGTCATTTCATTTATTATGAGCTTCACTGAATATGAACATTGTTTGTGGTTGCTCAGAGACAGTGAATATACCTTATATTTTTAAGAAGCTAATATGCTTCTGCATAAATATATGCATTGATAAATGAAGTCTGCTTTTCCAAGTGTCCGCTGTGATTGATATAGCAGGAAGGAAAATTGATGAGCATCAGAGCATATGTTTACTCTTCTTAAAATAAGTTTATCTCTTGGCTGCTTTTCTACTTTCTGTGGATTTGCCCGTGCCTGGGTGGGCATCTTCTGTCCTCACTCTGTGCAAAGTTCTCACCTTTTGTCTCTCCTAAAGTTGCTTAATTATTCATCAGTGGCTGTGGGTTCGCTGAGACAAGACTTCAGCGTCTCACAGGAGACTGACCCCCTCGGTCATTAGGCTTCTGACAACCATACCTTTCACTTTCTCTCTCGTTAGTCCCATGGTCATTTGCCTATCCCATACAAATTGAACATGATCACCCCAGAGCTTTATACATACTTGGGCGGGGCAGGAGGGGAGCGGGGGGGACGGGGCCAGGTGGAAAGGAGGAACATTCTTCTGCACTAAGTTACTGAACCACATTGTGGTTGTGTCAGTGAGGGATGTTAATTGCACTGTAACTGCCTTCTTGGAGAAACATGACACATGAGCGTTTTCATCACAATGTGGAGCTGGGCCAGGTTTGCATCAAGGCTGGAGAGTGACATACTCTCGAAGGGCTCACAGCTGTGACACAGCATATGTTCCTCAAGTGCTTGGGATCAGAGCAGGATTTAAACCTTCCTGCAAACCAGGGCTGTCCTGAATTTGTTTTTTTCCATGGCAAATATACAGACAATCTGTTAAATGCAAATTTTGTAGTTCTGGTAGTTTGTGCCTAACGAAGAGATCAGAGTATAATATACAAAAGCATTACAGAATCAACCAGTGGAGCATAATGTGCCGAGGCGTTTATCTTTGAAGGCCTGAGTGAGTAAAATTTTGTACTTTAGTGCGTAACATAACAAGTTGTCCCACTAAAATACTGTTTGTGAGCAGCTTGCAGCTCAAGGTAGGAGTATCAGGGCCTGCTTTGTGGAGAACTGTCTCAGCATTTCTGTACACACAGCTGCGTATCCTTCTGTGTCACTTTTGCAGGTGGTGAAATCCAATCCCTCTGAAGAAAGTCCACACATAACAATGACATTATCAAGGCACTATACACTGGGGAAATATTTCGGCAGTCAAAGCAGACCATCACAACTGCAGGACTATGCAACAAATTCTCAGTCCCCGTATCATGTCCGGGGCCCAATAAATCAAGTTTATTCTGAAATCCTCCTCAGCAGGCTCTGCGCAAGCAAGAGGAAGCTTGTCAGCACGTAGCCTCTCTTGGAAGAAGCGCTGGGACTAGAGGTGTGCTGCTACCTGAGCGGCAATTGAAGGACCACAGTGAATTTACGACCCACTTCCTTGATCGGCTCCACACACCCCAACAGAGTTTGGGACTCGTGGCGTTTTTCCTAAAACTTTATGAACTCCAGATATGCCTTGGCAGCTCTGTCATGTCCAAATGGAAGATGGAGGGATGCAAAGGAGAGACGAGGGGAAGTTCCTTGAACCATTGCCAAAGGCTAGAGCAGCTGTAGCTCAAGCAACTGTGTATTAATGACAGTAAAGAGAGAGAGATATATACACTTGGAACAACTTGGAAAGGACTGCTTTAGCTCTTCAGCACTATCTAGTTTTCTATTTATAGAGACACCGCAATATTTGAATGTATTTGGAAACTGGCTACATTCCATTTTAAAGAGTTTTATTTTATATGGACGCGTTCCCTTCAATATCAAGGCTTTTCTATTTAGACACTTGGTTTATACAATTCGAAAATGTCTATTCACATTTTAGTGATGACGCCAAGTTTTGAGCTCTAGTGTTTTTAGTGAAAACACAGCCCTTCTTTGATGGAACAGATGTCTCTTCTATTTTCTGCGTGCTCTAAAGCTAATATGGAGATAGATTACTTAGACTTGAGACTGATTATAACTGCCTCGATGTAACATGTAAATATAGTGAATATGTTAACATAAGCTTATTTATGGTCCCAATTTAGGAGAGTGGCCATATGCAGGAAGACTTCTTAGATACGTGCTTCAGCGTCTGCCTTGGCCTGTAAGCCCAGCAAGTATTCTTCCCACATGGAAGTGCCATTTCTTTTATATTTTTTTAATATAAATACTTGCCAATGCGTGAAGATGGTTCCATAAGCAGTAGAACAATACCATTTGCAAGCACATATAAGAACTTTGGGGTCTGTTTTTTAATCTGTCATGACAAACGTGATGAGATGTGATGGGAGAAGAATATACTGGCTGCACCTCGTGCTGGCAGCAACGAGTTTCTCTCTGAATGCTGGTTCCATGCTGCAGCCCAGCTGGATTTCTGAAGTTTTCAGACCTAGTATGGGTGAAACCACCTTAGGGGAGAACTGCCTGCTGATCCCCTGCCACAGCATTGACAGCACATTCATTTGTAGATGTGGTGCCCCAATGGAAAACCAAACAAGGTCCAGGCTTACCAGCTGGGTGGTGGGTTAATGGCAGCAGAGAGCGAAAGTCCCTGAGACTGTTCTCCCAACAAATCATCCGGTTACTTTTGTTAATACAAATGCCACAGAGCTGGCAGTCAGGGCGCTGCTCTCTCCTACCACGCACTAGAGAAGGGAGTCAGAACCAGGCAAGGACAAATCTGACGAAGGTTCCACTGAACTCTGTGGCATGCTTCCTCCATCACAACTTTGCGTACAGTCCTCCACCAGCTTCTATTGCCTTGGGGAAAGGAAGCCTCCAAAAATGTTAGTAATAAATTATGGCACAGAGCTAATCACTATCTCATTGGCCTTAGTAGCATGCAAACGGGGTGCCCTCGATAAAATTATGACTAGAAATTCATGACACTGCATTTAGGATTTGCCAAAGGTCTTTAAACTCAACACAGCCTGTGTCCACAGCTAAAGTATTGTGAATTCTTGTTCCTTCAAATAAGGTACATGGAAATATGATGGGAAATGGTCACGTGATATGGAGCTTGGCTTCTCTAGATGATCAGAGGATCCTCAGAAAGAGGATTTGGCACATCTAATTCAGGAGACTTTCTACTATATTGACAAATCTCCTAATTTAGACAATGACATTGCATTTAAGTAAGACAGCATAACCATTTCTGTTTCGCTGTGATACGCTGCTGCTGTGCTTACAGTAAATGTCCCTGAATCTCGATGAAATGCTTTCCCTGGCATGGAGCATTACATGGAAGAGGGGTCAGGAGCTGTGCATAAACACTGAAAATGTCAGCATTTGGTTTTGAACAATGCAATTATCTAAGAAATATAATCGTATGTGAATTATGTAATGTACAATCTCGAGTCTGGAACTCCAGGGCTGCACAACCTTAAAGTGGCGGGATTTGATATCGCGTCATTAATATCACTAGATGCAAAATGCAGCCAGATGTCATGGGTATTAAGATGATCAATCATAGGTGTATTACAATCCTACTTCAGATATTTTTTGTAGGTCATTTAAATCCACATGCTGTTACTGTTACCGTTGTGTACACAAACACTTTTAAGGCATGAACTGGTTTTTCTGGTGGGTTGGACTTTTTTTAATCAAAGCCTATTGCTGAAGCAGGAGCTGCAGCAATGAAAAGGAAAGAGCTGACTTGGTTACATTGTAGCTGATATCAGCAAATGTGCAATTCATCACTTCTGGTTTCACCACAAAATTGTTTACATGTGCTGTATGCCCAGATGTCTTAATGTTTTCCAAATCTTAATGTTTTTCAAATGTATCAAGTTGATATTTTTTTTCTTGAGTGTTTTCTGTTTTTTACATGTCTCTGTGTACATATCTCTGTCTGTACAAAGTAATTGGTACAATTTGCAAGTTGGTCTTTATTTAAACAAGTTCTTTGAGTCGGTATTTTTCCAACCCTGTATATCAGCTGTGTAATTTTAGGAATAAACAAAGGGAGTGCAGATTAAAACAGGTACCAAGGTAAAATTTTAATTATTAAACTTTAAAACTTATCTAGCATCTATAGGTATATGAAAGAAGATAGCTAAGGTTCACATGGGAACATCACTTGCTCATACACATGAAAATTTACAGATTAAGACAACAAAAGAATTATGTTTGAATTACATTCAGGGCACATGTGTTGCTATCAATGTTTTACTTTAGAATTATCACATCTGCTGTGACATTTTGCCTGAAAAAGCATTAAAGTGTTCCTGCTATACTGACTGAATCATAATGTAGGACTTTTTCCCTCCCTATTTTACCTTAGTCACGTTGCTTACCTAACCAAAGGATCTAACCGTGGATGTGAGTTCCACTTCCTAATACAGACATTAATGGCCCTGAAATTGTTTGTAGGACTGAAATAATCAGGCTGGGGAACAAGTAAGCCAAGAAGCAGTGTTTCGTGCTCAACATCTGCCCAGCAGCACAGAGTTTAGAGTGGAACCAGGGTATACTTTAAGGTACAGATAGAGAGACTGAAAGTGTGCTGCAAGAAATAAATACCCTGATACACAAGCAGTAATCTCAGCTGTTATTGCATCCCTTTACACTTTAGCTGAAGCTGCAGTAGGATGTACCAGTGAAACAGAATCATAGAACCACACACAGAATCACACAGAATTTCAGGTGTTGGAAGGGACCTCGAAAGACCATCTAGTCCAACCCCCTGACAGAGCAGGATCACCTAGATTAGGTCACACAAGACCATGTCCAGGTGGGTTTTGAATGCGTCCAGAGAAGGAGACACCATAACCTCTCTGGGCAGCCTGTCCCAGTGCTCTGTCACCCTCACAGTGAAGAAATTTTTCCTTATCTTCACATGGAACCTCCTGTGCTCCAGCTTGCACCCATGTCCCTGTCCTTCTTGAACTGAGGGGCCCAGAACCGGACACAATATTCCACATGTGACCTCACCAGGGCAGAGTAGAGGAGGAGAACTTCATCATCTATCTGCCTGGTTATGTCTTCACAGAAGGCTATCAGGTTGGTCAAACATGACTTACCCTTGGTGAAACCATGCTCACTGCTCCTAATGACCCACTTATCCTTGATGTGCCTAGAAACTACACTGAGGATACGTTGTTCCATCACCTTTCCAGGAATGGAGGTGAGGCTGAACAGTCTGTAGTCACCCAGGTCCTCCTTCTTGCCCTTTTTGAAGACTGGAGTAACATTCGATTTCCTCCAATCTTTAGGCAACTCTCCTGTTTCCCATGTTGTACCAAAAATGATGGAGAGTAGCCTAGCAATGACTTCTGCCAGCTCCCTCAGCACCCGCGGGTGCATCCCATCTGGATCCATGGATTGCTTAACTGATCCCTAATCCAGTCCTCCTCAACCAAGGCAAACTCCTCCTTTATCCTGACTTCCTCTGGGGCCTCAAGGGTCTGGAGCTCCCAGGGACAGTCTCTGTCAGTACAGACAAAGAAGGCATTCGGTAACTCCATCTTCATGTCCTATGAGCTGTAACTACTCATCTCTCATGTAACTCCATAGACGTGATTTGGTTTTTAGCTTTGCAGGGTAGATGGCCACCACGGTCAAGTCCCTCTCAGTGAGTATCTTTGGAATAAATGGCTCTAACAAATAAGATGTGACTATATGTAGGGAATGCCTTGAAAACTCAGCTCTGTCAGTGGAGATGCTCTATTTCAAATAGCCTTAATTGACAAGGAGCTGAAAGAACAAACTATGAATATTATTTTTACACTTAGTATTCATTTGAAAATCTTAATCTTCAGAATAATCTCTTTCACACCACTAAATATAAGGACTTTATTTTTCTCTTCTGTGACATATTAAGAGGACATCAAAGTCAATATATTTGCTTAGTGGGTGGGGTAGTGTAGCATCCAATTACCTCGAGGTTGAAATAACCACTAATAGTTATGCTTCTGTTCCTATGCTGAGCCAAATAGAATGCTTTGAAGAAGCAGATATGTGTGATACTGAGTTGACTGCAGTCCAGGGATCTTTCAGATTACTTTTTTACAGTAAAGCAATTTTTAGAGGTGCAGCGAGCTATTTGGCATAGAGTCAACTGCTAAACAAGCCTCTGTAGGCTCACATGAAAAATAGAGTTTTACCTTTTTGTTTGCCTGCTGGCCTTGCATCTGGCTTGTTTTACCTCACTGTTATGACTATCTGTAGCTGCTCTATTCCACATCAGCTTTTCCTTGAGCTGACCTGAGAAGTTGCTGTTTCATCTTAGAAGCAGCTTTTGGAAATCTGAGAGATGATTGCTGCATATTCAGGCTGAATCTCCAAAATATCAATGGTATTATCTTAATGTTTTTGTCAAAAGACAGGGGTTGAGAAAACCTCTAAGTCGGTGATTTTCTCTGATGAATTTACAAGAGATGCTTTGTGGTAAGTACTTAATGTTCACTCGCACCTAACTCTTCATGGAGCTTGACCTTTACCGAGCCAAACGCCGTCTTCCCAACTCCACTGCCATCTTTACCTGTGTAAATCTGCTGGTCCTGTATGGAGCCAGAAGTTGTACTCAATGATCCTTATGGGTACCTTCCAGCTCAGGATATTCTATGTTTCTATAAATTTTGGAAACACTAGAACAATCTGCCTATAGTGCAAGCATACCTACGCATTGGTGCTGGGACATAGCCTGCAGTATTTGATGGTATCTTCATGGTACCCATTGAATAGAGAGCCCTGGCTCCGCAGTAAAAAGGTACTACGCATTTAAGCCTTGCTCACATGCAGTTTGATGGTAGTAAAAGTAGTGTTACGTGTGTCAGCGTAGGTCCGTACATAGAGCCAAGTGTCCTAGAAAACTCCAAAGGTCATTAACTTGAGCAGTCAAGTTGGGCCCACACGGTCACAAGAGGGGTTCCTGCAGCACCAGTTTCTATTGTGGTGGCTTTCTCCCTTTCCTAGGGTCATTCATCTGGCTGCTTGGCTGGCTCCCCGGCAGCTGCGGGCAGCCCTTCGTGCAATCCCTTAAACATGTTCAACAGCCTTGGCAAGCTACACCATGTTACGTAGCCCTGAACTGAAGCTAAAGTTCAATGTCGAAATGAAATCTGAACCGAGGTCTTTGTGAAACACAGCACCTCCTTGGCATCTCCTTGATTTCCTCTAGAACTGAACTGCGCTAATGAGGAGCAGAATTCGGTCCCTCTCAGTGGAATTGCAGATAACAGGGTCTTTTCTCAACTTTCAACAAGCTTTCCTCCCACTGCTTTCTGGCAGGAAATGGAGGGATCCTCCACACCCTCTCACCTAACAGAGCAAGATGAGCTGCGTTCGCACTCAGTTGCTGCAGTGGGCATTTCCCTCACCTCCCTTGCTATGGGGAAATATTTCCCCCAGCAGACAGTGTTTTCAATACTGTGACGACTTTTTTGGCTTTTTAATGTGTTTGAATCAGTGAGAAAGAACGTGGTTAAAAGAGACAGTGCCCAGCTCAGTGTCTGCCAGCACTGCCTGCCCGGATGCCAGCAAGATTCCGGGTGAAGGTAAGACTGCAGAACTAAAATCCTTGAGTGAGGAATCAAAACACCTCAGATGCCTTTTGGCAAAGTCAGGGCAGTTAGAAAAAGCTCACTACAGATCGAGCAGGCAAAATGAAAGTTGTCAGGAGCCCTTCAAAGACAGTGAGATTCTGTGGGGTATTGCTAGGGTTTGAATACCAGATCTGTATTTGGCAGAATATCTCCCTTGCCATGTTATGAAAACATCTTTTATCTTTTCTTTTGTACTTGTCATTATCAACTTCCATATTTCTGTTATGATTCTCTGAGATTAAGGAGCTTAAAGTAATTTTTCTGCTCTGCCTGATAATGACTGTGCAGCCTCCCCAGATAGTAGTTGAATTGTCTTACAGATCAGAGAAGTTTTATTATTTCTGCAAGTTGTTTCTTTTTTTTTATCCTTTACTTCCACATGCCAGGTCCAAAGATTCTGTGTATTTACAGTTAAACTTCAGTGGCTTTAGTTATAGTAGCTTCAATGCCTCTAGTGTATTCAAAGAAACCTGCTGATCTGTTTTTATCCTAGCAGGACAGAAAACACTTTAAACCTTGAAAAACCTGACCTTGCAAGCCATTAGATAATGCAGCACGCAGCATGATCTACCCTACAACTGGCTTCCTTTGAAATAAAGAATCAAAGTCACATTTTCATGTATAATAATGCAATCTTGTCCCTTACTGAAGTTTTTACTAGAGTGATTACAATTTGAACATGATTTGTATGGGCTGATAGGGTGGGTTTTTTTCATCCCAGAGCTTTCTTTGAGCTCTCTTTACAGCAAATGGTATCTATTAGCTACTATAAAATCCTATTTCAACATCCTTCATGCAGTGTCCTGCACAGTTATTATAATACACATTCATACAACAGGATTTATTGCTGATGGCAAAAGGTTAAACCATAACAGGTCTTACTGCTCCATGCATTGCTGTTCCCTAAATTCCACATTGCGTCATTTCTGTGCAGTAACAAGGAGTCAGGGTCTAGTAACCCCATAATGCTGGCTGGCTGCATGGCTCCTCAGTCTCTAGAACAGCTCAGAGCTGAAGCCCTGATGGAGCTATCAAAATAGTGCACCTTCAGCTGTGAAATGCGCAAACTGAGCCTGTAGAACTACTCAAAGCACTTCTGTTGTGTCAAGTTCAGCCTGGAAGTTGATGATGACAACTTCTAGAGAGTATTTTCAGGCAGCAGAACCTGCATTCCTCCTTAATACTAGGTATTTAAGGCTTTTTAATTATGAGTGTGGTCATGCTAGGCTTCATCATACTCATCACAGAAAGACCACGATCTGAATTATTCTTCAGAGGTGTGTATTACTTCTACAGCATTGCTTAATATACAGAGAACCTAAAGTAACTCTCAGAATTGTCTGATAGATGCCTAAAGTTCTGAGAAATTAATATGAGCTCAACAGAGCGGTTGTGGGATTCATTTTGCAGGTAGAAGGTGTTTTCACATCCCCACTCTGCTCATGTAGACAGGAGCTTGGTCTAGGATGGCACCTTCTCAGCATCTGTTCCTGGAGCTGGTTGGTTGGTTGTTGTTGGATCAAAGGGAAGCCTGCCCAGCAGGCAACCTGGTGAGCAGAACATATGGGGCATACAGGTTCAAAACCTTCCTTTGGAAAAATGAAGAACAAATCTCTGTCTGTTGCCTTACAGGGGGGCTGGGTGGCTCCCTTTCAGTGAGAAAAGCCAAGCTGACAGGCACTTAACCACAGAAAATTATAGGGATACTTTTTCAGGTTTAGAAAACAGATCAGAGAGAGGTACCTGATTTGCATCTGAGAGCTCCAGCTTGTAGCACTTATGCTCATCCTAGAAGTGTATGGTGAAGCCTAAGTAATTTAGTGGGCTCTGAATTTACTGTACAGTAAAAGCATCTAATAGGTGTTGAAAACCTGAGCCAAACATCTTTGTCACATACCCCACTTTGGCTTTATGAAGAACTTACTACTCTGAGTATCTCTCCATGCCTCACACACACAAACACATCCCCAACGTTACTGCCCTGTTAATTTGTGGTTTATAACTGTTCCTATAATTGCTCTCTACACCAGGTCACTCAAAAAATACTGGTTAGAAGAGACCTCAGTTACTTAAAGTGTGTAAACTAACCTGGGCCATCTCAGATGATTTGAGTTGGGCAGCTGGTAGATAGCAGCCAGGCCAATACGTGAATGCAGCATCCCTGAAGACAAAGAAGGGAAAGGCAAATGATGAGACAGAGGCAGGATGGAGCTGACAACCTTTCCACAAGTTAGCTGCAGACACAAACAGCATCTTTCCCCACTGAAGTCCTGTTGATGGACTTGTCCTGCAGCTCCTGGGGTTTGAATGCCTGGTTTCAAAGTAATATCCTTATATTAATATTAATACATACCTTCTACAAGCATGAGTCTGTACATGAGACAAAAAGGGTCAAAATCAGGAACTTCTAAATGTTCAGCAACTATATTTAACTTATATTTAATTTATTGTGCCTAGGGAGTCTCTAGGGACTATAATGAGTCTATAAAACAAGTTAACACCTGCTCCTCACACTTTCCTTAATTAAAATTCAGTAGAGATGCAAGTCATTTTAATGAGTGATCTGTGGCTCCACAGGAGCCAGTCTGGAGTGGAGGCTGTCTTGACAACACCGCACAGTTCGTGCGAGGCGATTACCGCACTTTGCGTTGGGCACACCGTCTTCAGCGCTGCTCCAGCCCAGGCAATCGCTGTTATTTTCCTAGGGTCTGAGGAACAGAACATCAACCACTTAGTCCTCACTTGTTTCCCAGGTTCACACTTGTTTCTAGTTTGGATGGATTTGGATTACCCTTGAGGAAAAGTTGTGTTTTGGTGACGGGAAGGTCAACTCAGGCGCGCTGACCTGTCTGTAAGGTATCAGTGCTTGAGTAAGAACTACCGTCACCACACTCTGTGAGTCCTGCAGTGTTGGTACATTTAGCACACCTCAAGCAAAGCAGCTGAGGACGGTGCTTCAGCCAAGGGCAGCATTTGCAGATCTAACCAGACTTCTGTTGTCCTGAAGAGGTGCTCTCTGACATGGGCTTGCTTCATTTTCTTCCATTTGAGGATGTAAAACCTACCCTTTCTGTCTCCACCATAAGCAGGGCTCTGCTTCCTTCTAGGGCTTGGGGAATTTGGGATGATTCTGCCCCTTTCCATCATCCTCGACACACATTTTCTGGGAAGTTTGTAAGTGATAACATCACACCAACTATTTGTTGCCTGGTTCAAGGTTGCCACTGCCTCTGTTGGGCAAAGGCTTTCAGCACAGAGCGTAGGAGATCTGGGTAAGGAAAACTGACGGGGAGAAAAGTCCTTTGGCACATTTAAGGTTTTGACAGTAATTCAGCCACAGACAAGTTGCTGAAGTGAAAAGTATGGCTAATGTCCAAGTGGCAGCTCACTTCAATATAAAGTGAAAGGAAAATCAAAGCTTGATTTACGAGGGCTCTGGTAAAAAAGCTCTGACACAACATTGGTAGATTTTTCCCTATTTGTGTCTTAAAAAAATCTTTCACCAAGAAATATTAAGGAACTTAAACTT
>VZTU01022681.1:0-78393 GCA_013400835.1 Zapornia atra
ATTCTGTGATTCTGTGATAATGTGTTACTGGGATAAAATGCCATATAGAGAATCCGACTCTGTTCTCGTGTTGACAGTTAAAACTAACATCAGGTAAAAAAATAGTTGAAATAGGCTGAGATTTCTTTGTGTGGTTAAAGGAAGCACATAAGAGCAGTTTCATGCAGGGAACAGATCAGGTAAATAACATCTTTACAGCATTTATGCTTTCTGAGTAACTGGAGCAATCTCCCTTTCAGTTTTTAGGGAATCATTCTCAGATCTAATACTGACTGAGTCACCTCTGTGAAATATTTTTCAGCATTCAGAAATCATCTAAAGTGGCTTATTTTCTTCACTGTTGTTTTCTTCATCTCACACATCAGTTCCTCTCTGTCACAGCTTTTCAAAGACAGTCTGTTGGCATGTGGACTGCTGTTTCAGAGGCTTGATTTCTATAACCATTGTGTGGGAGAGCTCTTTGGGCTCATTCTCCATATTGGTGTTCATCTCGAGATTTTTGCTTCAAAGCCCAGCATGATGGAGACAATTTCTGAGCAATTCCTTACTCTGTCATCTTTACATGTAAAATAGCCTGTCTAATGTAAGTATTGTAAAAGAAAACAAAACCACCCTTAATAACCACTTTTAAATTCAGCTTAAAATAAAATTACCTAAACCATAGTGATGCTTATTCATTCTATTAACTTCTAATGCCTTGGAAGATGTAAGGACCATAATCTCTGTGTGTCAAGTCTTAATACACTGTTAAAGCCAAATGCAATTATTAAAAAATAGAATTAACTATTAACTTTACTATAAAATTACCACTTCAAATTTTCCATGGTCATGGGGACCCAACTGTTCAATACAAAAGATTTTTTTTCTTTTCTCTGGTGCTTGTTTTTCTTATGGAAGGCATAAAATCAAACAGCTATCTTCTTTTTTCAGTAACTGTATGTTTATCAATCCATTATTTGGGTTTATAGACACCTTTATATGATGTCATACTTTCTGTACAATACTTACTTTTGCAGTGACTGTTCATAGGGTATTTTAAAGGCTAAAGCCAGTAATTTATTCTCAGATGTCAGTTCAGGGATGCAGAATTTGCATAGCATGCTAGAGTACACTTATTTGTTGACTGGTTCTTTTTCTTTGGCAGGAAGCTAATATCTTGTATTCCAGCAGTTCTTCTTTCCGAGACTTGGGAGTCTTGCCTGGTTTTCAAATGGCTTTGATTTGCATTAAGTAACAAAATAACCACCAAGCCAGAAAAACGGTGACACAAATAAGAATATAAATGGCACTAACCAAAGCTAGAAAACGAAGAGTTAAAGTGCACTTGGCTTAGCAAATTTGGAGGTGAGGGAAATATCCAGAAAGGAGCTTTTCAGATGGAGTTATGACCTGAGAAGGTGCTCCAAAAAGTCTTTGTTCCAGCAGCTGTAAAACCTATTGAGAACTTACATTTTGGGCAGTGTGTCTTAGATACTTACACTGCAGCTGCTGTGCATGCTCTGACCTAAGCTACTAGGAAGCTTGCTGCCATCTAAGATCCATTTCAGTTGGAGCAGAGCCTAATTTCAGCCACTTGCTGAATGTGCAGTTGGTTTGAATAGTGAATGAAAATGGATTCGTTTTAGATATGAGTTTTAATCAATTCAGTGTTAATACTTTCCTTCAGATGCAGAGAAAACTTCCAAAGCAATACTTATTGTATGATGGTGGCAATAGATACTATCACTTTGAAGCATTCATCACAAAACTGAGTACTTTTACTGTGTAAGGGTTTTTCCTATCACTTTGACACCTATTGCAGAGCCTGCCTGTTAATATATGTACAGATATATGTGGCTTATGCAAACGTTTAAGTGGTCATTGTACATTTTTAGTGCACACGAACATCTGGAGTGCTCATAGGGGACCCACAGGTCCACCACATTGATGTGTCAGGTATCTTAGTCCAAAGAAGTAGTGTTTGGCTGGAATATTACTAAGCCCATGTACCTGAACTAATTTATGGTGGTCTTGAACTGGCCTAAGAACTTGAACAACTGTCCTATAAGTTCTGGAGTACTGTTTTTGTCTTGACACTGTGTTGTTGAGCCTCTCCTTTTACATTTGTAGTGTAGGGAAGAAAGAGATAGCAAGACAATTCTCTCTGTAATCCAGTAGTTCATCGTACCATCTCATATCTTCAGTGGGAAAAATAAGGTTAATAAGCAGTGAGAAAGGTAGGGTTAAGAATGGTATTAAATGACAGGCTCCTTGTTGAGGATGAAGGTGTGCTGGAGCTCCTGTAGCAGTCTCTGGAGTCTTGTCACTGGCTGCTAATGATTGATGGCCCTGTGCAGGACATCTCTGCACCTGTTTGCACTCTTGTTTAAAACTTCTTTTTGTCATAAAACAAGGTCCACCAAAATGGATGAGAGGGAAGGGATAGATCCCTTTGTCATTCATCAGCTTTTCTAGATCCTCCATTTGGAGGAATCCTTCAACTTACACCTTCTTCAGTCCCTCCAAACACAACTGTCGTCCCTTTAATTCAGATATTGCTGGCAGCCACATGACCTATATTAAAAATTAATCATAAAATGGTCTCAAGTTATTTCTCGAGGTTAAGATTATGAATCCAAGGACATAATCCTAGAGCTGCATGTGAGCCTGCCTTCCTAGCTGTTCTGCTCCTTTAGCTGTAATCAGAACAGTTCTGGCCTCGGGACTATTCAAGAATCTAAAATCCAGACTGACAGCACCTAGAGACAAAAAATGGTGGGATGCTGGTCTCTGCCAGTGTTGGACTTCCACATCCACTGGCTGTGGCCCTGATTGCCTCGGTTCTTTATGTTAGTACTCTCCTGAATGCTGTATGCCTTAGGTGTAGAGCTCCTCCTGAGCTCAGCTGCAGTACTGGGACAGCCTGTGCAAGTCACTGTCACTTGAAATCCCAGAGTGGGGTTGGTTCATTTTTCTGCTGGATGATAGGCTCAGCACTGGAGTGTAATGGAGCAGCTAGTCTCAAAACAGTGCCTACAATAGTGCATTTTGTTGAGGAAAATAAATCTCTCTTGAAACAAGTAACAGGTTTGCCTATTTACTTTTGTACTTACCCAACACATGAAATTTCTTTGGCTTTTTTGAATTTTATTTCTTAAAAGATAACAAAACCATTCTGCAAATTTTCCTGTGCTCTGTTTTATGTTCATTAAGGAAAAATATAATTAGTACTTAAAAAATTTAATTTCTTCCAGCTGCCATTACCCAAAGTAATTTCATTCAAATTCACTAGCTTAGCATCATGTAAGTAGTACTTTGTAGGAAGTTTTGCTTCTGTTTAGTAAGATAAGAAAAATGGCAATAAAACATCTAATGCTAAAAGAGGTGAGGAGAAGGATCCGTCTGATAACTGAATTAATTGAAATGTTCCTCTGAGAGCTGTTTCAATGTAGGTCATTACAAGGGAGTGAGACAGAAGTTTCCCTCTAAAGCCCTGGTTCAAGGCCAGTTGACACCAGTGATTAAATTCCTATTTATTTTAAATAGTGGTTGACTCAAACCTGAGCTGCTGTGGCAAGATGTAAAGGCTGACATCCACAAAGGCACTTTGACTCTGTAATGCTCAGCATTACAACACCGAGCATTTGCAGATGGTCAGAGCTGGATCCACAAAGCTGGAGGCAACTGTTTTATGCATCTCTAACAAAGTCACTTTGGGTCTATTAGGTACAAAGCAGCACATCCAAAGACATTAGGATGCCTCAAGGGTTGTCTGTGTCCTTTGTGGTCTCCTGCTAATGCTTAGGTAATTGAAAAATATGCAGGTACCTTTGCAGAGCTTAAGCCTCCAGCCTTAACCTGCCAACTTTAATAGAACTAATATTTTACCAGCCAGTAAAACATGGCAGAGACTTACCTTATGGTGATGTGGGTTATATTCTCCTGCTTGATCACCGGGATGAAACAGCATCCACCAATTCCAGCCATATAAATGGCCATTGGAGCCTGCAGTTATAAAGCAACTTAGAGGGAGATTTCCATGCGTATGACTCTAAAGGATATTGCCTGCCAATTATCAGTGTATTAGAATAGCCTTTTTTTTCAAGTCATGTTACTACATCTTCTCCTCCCAATCTGGGGATGTGTAACAGTAGAACTCCCCTATTCAAATTCTGCAAAAGTGCTTATATTTGACAGACCTGTAACATGCAACATCCCTGAAATGGTTCACAGGTCAGTATTTTATATTGAAAATGTTCCAATGTTTGCATTCACTGTATTCTTTTTTTTGCGTATTTTTGGGGCACTGACTTTCCAAGGAACTGTTGGGGTTTGTCTGTTGAGTAGTATGTGAAAGAAACCCCTTGTGCTGATTTCCAAAATTGTCATTGCTTGATTAAAAAAACTCCAAAACTGTATTTAAAGCTAATTTCCATGATAAATATTTCTCTTACAACAGAACAAGATGGACAGATTTGTTGGAAAATGGATTCTGCTTTCTTTCCTGGAGTCTCACTGAATTGCTACGAGGATCTCTGCCTGTTTTAGTGTACCTTGCTTCACACCACATCAGCACTATCTATTCAGAGTTCCTCTTCATTGCAAATCTAGTTTAATCACCAAAACATGCAAGAACATTTCAGAAAGAACCACCACAATGGGGCTTTGAGCAACATGATCTGATGAAGGGTGTCGCTGTCCATGGCAGGGGGGGATGGACTAGAGGATCTTTGAAAGTCATTTCCAACCCAAATCATTCTATGATATGTGTTCATATCCTGGTAAAACTCCCCAGCTGAGGTGCACACAGGTTTAGGTTGTGGCTTCTCTGGGGAGAACCACACTGTACTAGTCTTGAACCTACCTTTGTGTCTTACCAGCACTGCTTCTTAGGTTGAGCATACTGAAAGTTGGAGACAAAGACCTTTTTCCTTTGTAGCTCTAACAGTGAAGCAGGTTAGTGGTGAAAGAGAAAAATTAGCTGATCTTGATAGGTATACTCCTTTTATTTCTCAATGAAATAGCCTTTCAGGATAAATATTAAGAAACCAAACATCTTTTTCTTTTAAATCTTTATTTTTTTTTAAAGACCTTTGTCTTCAAAAGGAACTACGCAGTTGCAGAAAGTATGACTGTTTTGAATATTTTATCTGAGAAATTACTTTCTTTAGGTTTTAATGAGATTTTTCCTGAAGGAAATGGCTGTTTGTTATCAGAAAGGGAACTGGAATCAGGATCCAAATCAAAACTTCTCAAATGGGGAAAGACTCCTTTCAGCACAGTAGGGTTTATACTGCTGTTCTCAGAAATGTTCAGGTTATTTAGGACTTTTCTACTTCACTAAGAAGGGCATTCCTAATTCAGCAGCTGCTTCTAAAGAAACTATGACACATTTAATTTTTCAAACTGCTTATTTCTGAAAGGAAAAAATTGTTGCGTATAAACATCAAACATATGATGTTACTTTAAGTAGGTAAAGAACTTCACCGATATGTTTACTGCTTCTTATGGATTTGTTGTTTGCATCTTCTTAATAAAATGTCTTTTTTATTCCCAAGTATTACTACTTTCATGTCAAAATTGCAGAGATCACATTTCTGTTCCTCTAACGATCAGTTCAAGTAGTTCTACATACCCAAGGCAAAGCTAAAGGGAAAAGACTTGTGTTTTTTACCTCTTCTATGCTTGGAATTCACAAGCTACTAATCAGTTCAGTATATAAATAGAAGTGATGTGAATGCCTAGGAATATCATTGCCTATTTTTAATATGCATTATTAAATGTTTGTGATTATTTATTTGAAATTCCAGTTTATGATGCAAGAGAGCATCTGTAACATAATTAATTTTCCACAGAATATCTAAGTAGCCAAAATACCCACTAAATTTATCTTGTAATGAAAGATCAGACATGCATATATAGTCTCATTTTTGCTAGCCAGACAGTCCAGCCCCTCCATACTTTTTCCCTTTTTGCAGCACCTCTCTAGTTTTGGCATCACTCTCTCATTCTGGTGCCCATACACTGCTGACACAAAGGACACCTGGACTTTGTGGGCCTCATCTAGACAAGCTTTTAATGTTTTTGCCAGTAAAATCAAAATTGTTCCATGTGGCTTCATGTAGTTGGCTTCTTGTTTCTTTTCTCGACAGACTTACGTATTCTGCAATAAAGAGGAAGCAATGTAACGTAGAAACTGTCTGCATTTAATATCTCCGGTGCTGTTTAGGTAACTCCAGCTTGCTGAAAGAAACAGAACACCATTTCCTTGGCAGTAGAATTTTTATAAATGAGGATATGTTTCTTAGTCTCATTATTTCTCTACTGGAGCAAAATAAATGCATAAATTATGCTATTGGGGGAATAGTCAATCGATTTCTTATGATTTATCTTGTGCTTTTGGGTCTCTTGGCTTTTTGGCAGGTGGACAGAAATTGATCGAGTAGTGGACTCAGTAAGAAAAACAGGTTTATTGAGGGAAAGGGTTGGAGTTCAATTTTGTGTTATTCTGGTTCTCTCTCACAGCACAATTCTCAGTGTCTGTCCAAAGATGCTTTGCAGATTATTCCACACAGAACTACTTTCTGCATTTGCTGGATTTATTCCTTCATCTAACGGTTGTTGGGAAGTGACTGGTACCAGCCAGAGGCATCACTGCTCCGGTTGCCTAAACTGCAGAGCACAGCTGGTTTGGGTCATCCCAGGCAGACCTGTGCAGGGAAAGATATGGGATCCACTCTGTGTTCTTTCTGGCACAGAGTCCCCCTCTGTGAAGTGGCCTAAATCTCTGGGCTGTACCCTGCAGCCATGCAGTTATACAGCATTGAAGACGTGCTATGTAGTAGGGAAGCACGGTGCCTGGACAGTGGTTGGGAGACCTGCCTGGATGGAGGTGGCTCCTCTCCTCCCTGGAATGCCTTCCTGTGCCCACAGTACCACTATGGCTCTGACAGAGCTGCTGAGTTTGCAGGTCTCACGTGCACACCTGCTTTTTGGTTTCCTCAGACAGATAGACAACACCCTGCTCACACACGGCTGGCTGGGTGGCAGGATGTGGATTTCTAAGCAGTTCCAATTTGCAAAACAACTGCTGGGTCCACAGGAACTCCTCAGCCTCTGTGTGTGTCGCCACCTGTAGCAGTTAGTGTGTTAGTGACTGAACTTACATTTGTCTACTGCTCTTGATTCTTGATTTTATGATCTTGAAGGTCTTTTCCAACCGAAACCATTCTCTGATTCTATTTACTGAAAAGGTTGCTAGATATTGGAACAGGCTGTCGAGGGAGGTGGTTGATTCACCATCCCTGGAGGTGTTTAAAAGAAGAGTAAATATACTTTGTGACTTAGTCTAGCATTGGACCTAGTAGGGCTGGACAGACAGTTGGATTTGACGATCTTGAAGGTCTTTTCCAACCAAAGCCATTCTATGATTCTGTGATCTGGTTTTGGTTAAAAATAGTGGGGTTTTTTTTTTAATAAAAAAATAGCTTTTGAAAAAGCTTATTTAATATTCATTTAATATGAACTCCAGATTTCTGTAGTGCACTCATGTATACAAGAGTATGTGCACATCTGGGAGGAAGCTTGTCCACGTGTATACTTGCACATGCAGAGGCAGATTGCTTCACGCCTGCCAGAGGGCAGGACTGTGGGAGTGCACTGTGCCCTGGGAGCTTGGGAAGTGCTTGGGTTTGCTCCGAGCACAGGGGCATTGCTTGTTGCTGCAGGACAGCAGCAGCTCCCTGTTTGTCAGTGTAGTTCCAGATTTAGGTGTTGTTTCATATCTTGGGATGCAAATGTGTTCTTTCTATTATACACAGGAGAGTTAACGTAATACTGAACTAATAAGAAGGGGAAGCTGAGAGGAAGAGTTTGATTTAAATCCTGTTAGTGACTCACAGACCTCCGGTTCTCTTCACTGCGTTTAGTTCTGGTTTGAAACGTGAGACTTTACCATGTAGCTATATGAAATACAAGGATTAAATGAGTCTTAAAATTCCTGCTTAACTCTTGCATTTCTGAAATTTGCTGTGTCTTTATAAGTAGGATGTATAGAAGAATGAGACTGAAGGTTAAAATTTTATCTCTTTTGATGGCTGTGCTGCTTTTTCCTGGGAAAATTACTCCTTTCACTTTACCCAATAATAAAAAAAAGTCTTTATAATCTACAGTACTTTGGTAAAACACTTAGTTTTGCAAATGACTTTAAAACTATTTGAATGCTGTATGGAATCATAAGGCTAACACACCAGTTTTGCTTCCTTAGTTGAGTTTTGCAGCTTAGACACTAAAGCTGCACTTGCTTTGATTTTATACTCTCTCTTGGTGGCTGCTTATGTTGCCTGCAGACTTGTATCGGCTTTGCATAGCACCAAGGGAACAAGCTATTTCAAGAAAATACCACTCTCTGCTACCCAAATCCTGTTTGTTTTCCCTGTGTGCCTAAAGACCAAAAGGCAAAGCAGCCTGTGTCTTTCTGGTGTGCAAGGGGAAAAGCTCTGGCTGTGCAATCTGAATCCCTTATGCAGCCTGGCAAAATGGAGTCTGCCACACATGGAATTAGTCAAAAAGTAATTTCTAAAAATAAACCCATGCCCTTACACTTTAGGATAGTTTGCAAGCTTTCAAGATTTTCCCAGAATACAATAAATTCATCTGTTGTTTAAAACCTGGGCAACATTAGCTTTCATTTTAATCCCACCAGGTTCCTAGCTTCAGAGATTTGTAGGTACGAGTGGATCTTCCTTTCAGCCTATGATAACTTACTGGTTAGTGAATGCATCAGTCAGAACTCTGCTCCGCAGATGAGGCATGCTCAGGTGTTGGTCCTGGACTCTGTAGTGCTGTGGCACACATAGTGTGGAGGGACGACATGCTCTTGGTAGGGGATTGCCTATTTTAAGCAACGTACCATCCATCATACAAATGTAGAATCACAAAAGACTTTGAGTTGGAAGGGATCTCAAAGATCATCTAGTTCCAACCCCTGCCATGGGCAGGAACACATTTTATCCCAAACTATACTGGGATATAAAGAAGCTCTATGGGTTATTGAGGGGAGAAAAGCTGGAAAGAAAAAAAAAGACAAAAGAAACCCCAGGGAAAAACCTGGTAATTATCAGAACTGCAGTGGTCATTTCACAGATCTTTAGCAGACAAGGAGCCTTTACCAGAGATTTTGCCCTTAAATCTGTTATAACCCTCATGCAACTTGTCCAAGTGAGAGTACCCAGCTACATGAGGTTTGCATGTATCTGCCTGTGATGGAAGGAAGAAAACAGTCTTTTTTGGCAGGGTCACAATTTTGCCCTGCTTTACTCAGATCACCTGTATCACTGTCAAAAGCAGCATGCGATTTACCCCATTTAATATCTTCCTCCTTTGTAAGTCCTTTTCCCCTTTGCGCAGTCAAAAATAAGCTGGCTGCCTTTTGAAGCCATCTTGTCTTTTTGGACAGTCCCATCTTCATCAATACATCATCAAGGGCCCTCATTTGGATGATGCATTGTGCTAATCTGTAGCAAGATACAATTACTTCAGTGACATATTGCGAAGGAAGCACTGCCAACTGGCAGGGATGACTTTTGTGATTCTCACTAACTGTTACACCATTATTTAAGGGCAATGAATTATTTTTTGAAAGCCTTAGTACCGGTTTAGGAAGGGAAAAAGCGTATGATCGCATGCACAGCAAAGCTGCTGAAAGCCTACCCAGCCTGTTATGTTTATAGTTTTAAATGACTGATGGAAACTTTCTGTCTTTATTTTTACATGTGAACAAGCATCTGTTACTGCAACTGCTGGCTAACAGGCTCTTTTCTCTATATGAAGTGGATCCAATTATATGCTCCAGTCCATCCCAAGAGAAGAACAGAAGTAGGTAGCTCAAAGCAGGGCTAGTTAATAAAGGAGAGTTGTAGGACTGTTGAGAGAGTGTAATCTATGCTGTACTTAAATAGGCTGCATTGAAAGGGAGTCTACCTTTTCTCCTGAAAAAAAACTTGCAATGCTAGAGAGGAATGTAAATGATGACTTTAATTTTAGAGCCTATCAACTGTTATTTTTCTTTTTCTCTTACAATTTTCTGTTAAATTTTATTTATTCTGTAACAAAATATGCACAGAGGTATTTCTGTTTCATTCAGAGCCCCATGAAAGAGGTGGTGCTTCTCCTGCTGACTTCGGTGACCTTTGGATCAAACTGCTAGTGCCTTTTCTATGACAGCTTTGGCAATAAATTCAAAGAATTTGCAGACAAAACAATGTTTTCTTGACATTTATAAAAAGTGACAAATTGTCTTTAAACATTTCTGGAGGAAAAGCTGCGTACTATGAAGGCTTTTTTCAGTGTTTCAGGGTTTTTTTTATTACATTTTGAGGTTGTTCTTTTGTCATCCTAGTGATCTGTGTTCCCTGCTTCAATTCAGTTTACAGTATTAAATGAAACCATATTGTTCAATAATTATTTCTCCCATCACCCCCTCTGTCGTTGTCAGCCGTTCCACTGTCTTCCAACATGTGTTTTTTTTCCAGCTGGAGGACAGAGTATCTGCTGATGGCAACTGGGAAAATGCAGTAACATTTCTTTACAGCAGGTTATAATTTGGTCCACTGTCATTTTTAGCTCCTTCTCTATTAATAGACTGTTTGAATTCTTCTTCCCTAGTTTCCACATCACCTGTAAAGTTTACCCTTTTCTTGTCAGCCTTATAACAACCAATTCTTAAAACAGGTTTTGGTTGTATTCTGTAGTGTTGTTCCTTCTACGTTCCTCGCATCTTGTCAGAATGAAAATTTACAAAGAAAATATTTTCTTATTTTCCACTACATCAGCCCCAGCACCCCTTAATTGGCCTCCTCCTTTTGATCTTGTTTCTTCCTCTTCAGTCACCCATGTGAAATCTTTTGCTCAGTGCAGGGCAGTGAGCATTTCGGCAGAGTAAGTGTCTTGAGTGACTTCTGTGGGTCAAGGATTCAACATTAAGCTCTTTAGCAGTCAGAGATCATACATGGCAGTCTACTAATTGACAGAAAGAGAAAATCCTGGGAATACTTATGTCAATAAACACCTGCAGGACAATCACTGATGGAAGTGTCAAAACCATTCTCTGCAATATAGCTAGTGGTGTGTACCCATATTTTTTTGGTCAAAATTTAATGTGTATTACTTGTTTCTGACTTGGGCATGTCAGTTCACTCTCTAATGTTTTCTTCTGAATCTTATCTATTTGTAAACTCCTGGTTGCTCTCCAGAACTGATTGCATCACTCGGCTGGGGTAATTTCTGAGTCCTGATCAGGGAGCTGTGACTTCCCCTGGACAGGAGGAAAATACACAGTGTGCAGTTTTTTTGTAGCATGGAGATTTTGAACATAAATGCTCGTATTTGCATGAATGCTTGTGGATGCTTACAGCTTGAGTATTTATGTAAACACATTTCCATGTAGAACTCAAGCATTTTTTGAGAATCTGAAATGTATGTTTGGCCTTATTTTTTCCTCCAACAGTATTTCCTTTTCTGTCCTAAATCTTACGCGTAGGAGAGTTATCCGATCATCCTCTTCAGGTTTTGCTCAATTTTTCTTCTTTTCTCTACACTGAGGGGGCTTTTTACTTTTCATTCATGAAAATGATTCACTGTTCAGTTATTCCAGTATGCTCTTGCTGAGACTCTGCAGGTCACTTTATAGCCTACTGTGCCAGCAGTTAACTGAGAATCTTTGGTCTCTTTTTCTAAAGCAACTATTTCCTTCAAATTGATAGTGTAATCCAGCGTAGTTTAAAGCCAAGTTATTTCTGCTAGTAACACTTCATAGTTTACTGCTTTAACTTCATGTGCTTGATAGCATTGTAGTGTGCTTGATGTTAATGACACATCTTTTGGCTTTCCACTCCTATGCTTTCTCTCCCTGTATGGGGTGGCATGGCTCACATTTTGTTAAACGAGCAAAACTTAGTGTTCATCTTGGGTTTCTGCATGAAAGTGATGGAAATTGTGGGTCCTATTTCTTAACAGCACACTTCATGGGGGGGTTATATTTACAATTTCCACCCAGTCCCATTAGGAGGTGATTAAAGATCAATGTGGAAACAGGGTACATTGATCAACAGGTGAAGAAATCCCAGGCTGCCTTTCTTGTAGGATTATCAAAAGGTCTTTCTAGGAGTTCAAATCCTTAGTCTCAGTATGTTGTGGTTTTGTTTAGGTTTTTTTTTATCCTACAGTCTAGTATGCAGCCACTTCACCTCCTCCCTTCCTCACCGTGGGTAACAGATGAAAAATTTTAAAGGCTGCTGAATACTGTGCATTTTCACAGTAGGTCAGGTGTTTAGCACAGGTGTTTCTGAAATAGCAACAGGTTGGTAAAGGGCACTATCCTTGATGGCTTTGCAATTTCCACTTCCATCCGTATTAGAAGTAGAAGCCTCCTGTATGTACCACAGGCTGCAATTTAAGTTTATCAAAATGATGGTTAGCTTAAGAGTGGAAAGGGTAGGTTTGGATCTTATTCACAAAGCAGAGCTTCAGCTGGTGAAGCTGACAGAAATCTGGGAGACTCAAGAGAACTGTGGGTCTGAATATTTGCTTGTGTGAATCTGACCTTTTTAGGGTCTGGAAATCAGTCACATCGAGGTGCTAATTTCTCTTAATTCTATTCATTATTCCTAAAGTTTTGTGAAATTATTTGTCAAAGACACGTTGACAACCTATTGTTTTCTTCTATTCATTATTTACTAAACATGTTGTAATTATATTACATTTTCTTGTATTTCTATTCCAATTATCAAAATATTTAAAAGAAGAAAAAAAAAATCTGTGTTGTAGAACAAATGCATCAGTTCTGGTACAAGTGATTACTTGTGCTAAAACTCATGAAACTTGCAAGATAAATGAACATTTGTACATGGTTGTCAGGGAATTCACACAAGACTACAATATAATTCAGTACAACACAGCAAACAATGAATAATATGGCTCTAGAAATAACAGCAATCAGAACCCAGTGCTTTAATTTATGAATGTATTTGCACATTAATTTTGTATTTGTGTCGTCAAGGATGGATGCTTTGTTTTTCTTCCACGTCTTCTCTTCTATTGGCAATATTCTGTTGTTATTTTCATTACTATTATTATTAGGTTTTGTTATTTTTTGTTTTGTATTATACTACAACTGTAGAGCCAAATAAACAAGCCTTTCTTGTGCAAACTGCTTTTCTAACATAAAAAAGAGACAGTAGCTATCCTGAATACATTATAGGATGCAAAGAAAGGAGCATGGAGTAAGGCTGGGAAAACATAGGACTAAAATTAATACATTTTGCATAACGGGTGTTATGTCAGATAAGACAGTGCCACGCTGTACGTTTGTGCTTAGAGTTTAAAAGCAAATAAGTGTAAATGCAACCTCATTTTTGCTTTGCCAGTGTTGTGCTAAGGAAGGAGTTTTGGTGCTTCACCAGTAGCTTCAGCTGCAAAGGAATTCAGATGCAGTAGGCTAGTCCCACATATGTGCCTGCATGCAAAGAAAAATGTAAGCATGCTAGTCTTTCCTTCAGAAGGGAGTGATCTAAGAAGACGTCATGTCTCTAGGGTGCTTCCAGGGTATCCAGTGCATCCTTGGTAGAGAGGAGGGCAGAAACAGAAGGAAAACATATACAGGACTTTATCTAGCAGGTAAGAGACAGGCTTTCAGATAAACCCTGGATGTTTCTTCTCCCAAATGATCTTTAATTGTCCTCCTGGCAGAGTCTCGGGCCCAAGACACCCAAAATGTGATTTGCCTGAATCTGTAACAGTCTGTGCAAGCAGGCAATGTTATGCTTCAGACTACAAATCCTGCATACTTTTATAGCCTAGTCAAGAATTTTAAGTCAGTTTGCTTGCTTTTGACAGAGAATCTAATGCAGAAGCTCTGCTGCTTTGAGGCTTTTTTGTTGTTGTTGTTTTTGTTCTTCATGCACAAGATTGAATTCAAAAAGAGTCTTTCTGCTTCATGTTCCACAGTCCCTGCCACCACCTGTAGCCCTCTTTGGATAATTTTAGATTTTCCTCTGCTTTTAACACCCAGTCTAGGATTTGAGCCAAGACCTACTTTCTCTTTGTGACACTGTCACTCCGCTGACCTCATGCCTGTCTCTTATGAAAAACAAGCAATAAGGAAAGTCACATTCAGAACGAGATCCTGATGTAGGGATCCTCTGTTGAATGTTATCTCGTATTTCAGCAGCTTTGCTGGCTCCAGCACTTGGAAGCATTTACATTCCTCGCTGGCTGGGATGCATGCTTTTTCTTTTAAGTATTCTTCTAAGCTTGTCCTTCAATATGTGCTTAACCAGTTCATTCAAACTCACTTTCTGAGAATGCACTTGGCAGGCGAGGTAAGGAGTGGATACGTGCTGTTTAATTCCATTTTGAAGAGGTATCTTTACTTTCTCAAATGCGTTCAAGGTGCCAAACTTGGAACACTTTGAGGAATGCTGTGAGACTTTGTAGGGGAAGCTATACAGTGTCATTGGGTGACTATGCAAGGGAAGCTTGTTTAGGTGGCACCATCACACTGGAGATGTAGGGGTCACAACTTTATTTCTGCAGGCAGAAGTTTCTAGGTTACAAATGGTCTGAGGAGTTTTAAAGTGAATCTAAGTGTGGTTTAGGTATGTTTTAAGTCTCGATGCATTGGCAGTGCAGTGTAGGAAGCTTCAAGGGGAATAAGAATCAAAACTCGCCTAGAAGTTCACCCTTCTTATTGGGACAAAGAGTTCAAAAAGTTTCCTTTTGCCATTCCTTTAGAAACAAAAGGGGTATACGTTAACTGTACCTCATTAAGATGTATTTACCCGCAGGGCCAGGAATAAGGTATTCTTTGTATTGGAGGTGTAGGATTGCAGGGAGCATTCACTTTCGGGTGGGTGACAGTCACTCATGTTCCTGGAGGGCTTCCCACTGTGAAATACATCCAATGAAGAGCAGAGAAGTGGCTTCAGTGAACTGTGAATACAAATAGCCTCTGAAGCAATTTTTAGTGATACAGGTAACAACACAATCTTTTGCTCCTTCTCTTCTCCTCAGAGGTCTTCATGGATGAAATCAAAACCATCCATGGAAATGAGTAGTAGGCTGGACAACAGATGTGCAGTGTTACACAAAGGGTCAGTACCTGATGAAGAGAGCCACTGACTATGTGAGGACACTGCCAGTTACTCCAAAGTCAGTGAAGAAGCCCATAAGCCTATTAGTGCAGCTCTGAAAATCTTTAACTTCATTTGACTGAGATCTTTTTTTAATTAAGTCATTGCAGAGAAGGTTTCAGTAATCATGAAAATATGATATAGTGAAAAGATATAAGGCATTTACTTACACATAATGTTACTGTTCACCTTTCAACTTCCACATCAGCTCAATCTTCTCTCTAATTTTTATATTGGTTTCAGAAGCAGTGTTCATGCAAATGTGCCTATTTTGTAACTTAAGTTCCCATCTTCTGGGAATTCGGTCCAGTCACACAACTGGGAACATCTCCAAAGTTTTTCTGCAGGCAGAGCTCCAGGCAGGTCTGTGTCATGCAGTGGAAATGCCCATCTAGCTGCTTGTTTGGCTGGCAGTGCAAGCTTCCTTGAGTTGAAAGACAGATGAGTACTTTTCAGGGAACACACATTTACCTTTGTAAATTCAATGTGTCTTACCTGTCCCTACTGTACCTATATCTATTTAGGGTTAATAAACTAAGTATAGGGATAGGAAGTCCTGATTTTCCTGAGAATATTTTCTGTGAAAGCAAGGTTTTAAAAACATTACCTTCATGTGCATGAACTGCTTCATGTTTTGCGCTCCTGAAGAAACTTTTAAAGCAATTTTGTAAAACATTTTCTCATTAAGTAACTTTAAATAAAACCAAATCAAGTGCAATGAGGAAATCCCAGTAACACACGATAATTTGATATTGATCTGTTTAAAGGAAACAGTTCTACTTGGAAAAGGGAATTTGGGTTGACAGATACATTGCCTCTGACTCACTTGGTTATGTACCTTCCCTAGTGGGTTTTTCCAGATCAGGGGCTTTGTGTAGAGGACACTGATCTGTGGCCTGGGTTTCTTTTCGGCAGAAGTCAGAGCATGATGGCTGTTGCATGCAAAAATCTCTCTCTCAAATGGAATCAGGATGTTCAAGGGCACAGACCAGTATTTAATATCTCGGAATTGTTTCTAGGTCCATTGATTTAAACGTAGCCATGATCCCCTTTCAGCTTCAACTGAATTGTGTGAAAATGTTACTGCTAGTGACTCACTGGGACTACAATGAATCTTACAATTTTTAACTGTGCCTTGTGATGTCCATTATAAAGTTTGATTGGTCACAGGTTTTGCCTAGACCTCATCCAAATGTCCACCAAAACCAGTGAGCTTTATAATCATACCCCCAAGTTGTCATCGTTTACGCTCCCGCTGCTGCTGAAAGAAAATGAGGAATACCACAGTTCTGATTACAGCTTCTTCTATGATTCATTCTCAGAGTACTTTGGGTGCAATCCTTCAAGGACACATCATGTGCTTAAAAGTCTTACAATTCTTAATCTTAGAGAAGTTCAACATTTCAATGCCTCACTTTTATTTTAGCATGTCTTACTGCATTTCTCCCAGGAGTTTATGACTACATGTGAATATATAGTGTCCTTAAAACAAGAGCATGCTATAACTTGAGAGTAGGAACATTAGAAAGAATAAAAGAAGCTGGCTTTGCTTTTTTTTACATTTTGGACCTGCTGCCCCAAACTTGTTCAGGCTTGCCTATGAATTTCCTGTTGAGTATTTCCGAACAACCCTTTCCCCAACTGTATTCTTCAGCCATCACTCCATCACTGTCTCCCAGGCTCCTTGATTCTGCCTCAACCAAGACACCAGGAAGGACCGAGAGATAAGGATGCAAACAGGCTGACTAAAAACCCCTCAGATTCTGAGGAAGGGTAAATACTCCACAACATTCTGGTGGAGGGTGGAGTCAAGAGCTGCTAACTTGTCCGAAAAAAACTTTATATAGTTCCCAAATGGTTTATTGGATTGTGGTAAGAGTTGGAGAATCTTTGTTTTTACCTTTGTACAACATATCCTAAAAACTAATATGGGGAAAAATTATTTACAAGCCAGAGACAAAGCCAATATCAAAATACTGCAGTCTTTACTTAGCCCTTGAACTCTGTCATAATCCTAATGTCTTCAATATTTCTAATATTATACATCAATAGCACTCTAATATTTTTTAACCTTTTATACCTGTTATATGCTAGCCAGGATCACTCAAGCTTTTTCAGGAACAAGTGTTTGAAGAGAGAAGCAAGTGCATACCTGGACTTTTGACAAGTACCACAACTGGGGCGGTACTTTTTAAGGTTTCATTCCTGGTGTTGCTCTGTCATAGTGTAAAGTGCTCAGGAACCAAATCCCATTGTCATTTATGTTTATATTGGAATACATTTTTTATTGGAACACCATTTATGCCTGAGAAACAGTTTTTGAAGGAGTGTTCACAGCATTGCCAGCCAAAGGTATAGTGAGATTCCACTTCGGACCTAAGAAACCCTAATAAAACTCTTATTAAAACTCAAAGATTTAACTCTTTCCAGTGTAACAATGAAAATTGTATAGCAGCTAGCTGTCAGATAACAATTTCAGTTGGTCACAAGTCCTACTTACAGCTTCAAGCCCACACATCACTTCAGGCACTTGCTTCTCAGCAGCTCAGGCATCGAACAGCCATATCTGGTCTCAGTTACCTGAATTGTGATAGTTTAGACTGGTGCCAATCTGGACTCCTATTTAAATGTCTAGATTCATATTTAAATGGCTGCAATTGAATACTCAGGCTTGATCATTTAGACTCTCTACCACAAATAAATAGATACTGGTCAGTTTGCTGCGTGGTCTTACCGGAGGGGCACTGCCTTTCTGTCCTTTCTATTGAAGTTTTTTAAAAAGCAGTAATGCAGAACAACCCACCCAAAGGCAACATTTTGTAAGCCTGTTCAGAAGTTGAGGGTTTAGAAATAAAAGCATGACTTCACCAGGCATTTGATCAGCCTCTGAGTTTGGCTTCAGAAGTCAGAGGAATACTTCTTTGACTTTGGTGGGCTTTGGATCAAGCCCTGTAAGGCACCAGGGAAGAAAGGAGAGAGATGACCTATTATTTTGTAATAGTGCTTCTGATTTCTTTTTCTCTCTTCTGGATCCTCTTTGAAGGCTCCACCTGTTCTGACTAAACCAGTCAGCACCTGACATTTGGATAATGGCTCAGCTGAAGCACACACATGCAGCAGGCTGAGTTTACCCTTTGACTTCTATCTTCTCTCTCCGCTATGATGCGTGACATTTGGGTTGCCTTACAGCGCAGCTTCTGAAGCTGAAAGCTTCCCTTATGTGTGCTGCTGAGAGATGCAGAGGTGATCAGAGATCAGACGCACCCTTTCCTGCCGACAACTTGGCACTCTGGTTAATTACAGAGATGGAAAAGACTTCCCTTAAAGGACTCACTTTGATTCCATCTCTCCCTTATCTTTATCTTGCCTTGTGTATTTTGTCAATTGCCTAAATGTGGGAACATCCTTTAGCTTTCATCTACCTAGGAATCCCTTTAAAAGACACAAAGTATTTTGACACACAGGGATCATTTTTCCCGCCTCTGTTCTCTAAAAAGGCCGTCAGTTCACATGTTTTGTTTACTTTTTTGACATCTCTCCAATTCAATTATTACTACCTACCATGGTACTGCCTTGATTACCTTGACAAGACATCATTATGTTACAGCAGATGTCCCAGCTGCTTTACAGAGCAGAGATGGCAGTAACGGGACCGAGACTGTGTTGAGACATTCACAAGTTAAGTGGTTTAAGCTGAGAAAGCCTTTAATAAAGGAAGCTGAAGCGGTCTGTAAAGTAACGATTAAAAAGGAAGTTGTATCTGGGTTCAAACTTCTGTTATAGCTTGTCGTGGTGCTCTAAATGGAAAGCATCCCTTATTTCATGTCTGACCAGTTCTTGATTACTCCTAATGTCTCATCATAAATATAGTGCTAATTTGCTGAGATGTTTCAAATATTAATTCCTCCCTGTAGTTGATTAGATGTGAAATGCTCTCTCTTTTAGTGTAAAAGCTTGCCAAGTTCTAGACACAAATAATTTTTGAAAGTAACTAAAGCAAAAAGGCTCCACCATTATTTGTTGCAAGTCATGAAATGATAATCGGGTTGTTTTTCCCTAGTGTTTTTTATTCTGTTTTGCCCAAAGGATTGTGTAGGGGGGTGTATGGTTTATGTTAGAATCTGACCCACTGAGTTGCTCTGTTTACAGTGGCCATCCACTGAACCTTAGACATATATGTTTCAAATTATGATGCTGTTAATTCAGTTAGATTTTCTTGCTTATCTACCCACAGAAATATTAAATATTAAAAGGAACATAGGGGACTGTCAAATATAGTGTCTCTGATTTACATATCACAGCCAACTCATGTTGCATCTTTACATAATTGAGTGAAGTCATGTCATTAGGAAAAATGGGTTGAGAGTACAAAACAATTTTAGGATTTAGATGTGTGATTTAGATGCATATCTTGTATTAAATTTAATGAGAATGCTGAGTCCTCTGCATTACTTCGGATATCTCAGTAAAAAGCTGCAACTTGAGGCTTTTTAGAACTGAATGATTATTGATGTATATTGTCCTACATATTGAAATTAATTCAATAGCCAGACAAATATGGTAACCAAATAGCTTTCATATGAAGCATCATTTTGCTTTAGACTACACATGCAGACAATACAATACAGTGAGAGAAATAGGCTAAAAATAACTCGCGAGGATCGGACCATTAATCTCATTTTCTACCTCTTCAGTAACAAAACCTGAGCTTATTTTGACAAGAGGAAAGGTGGGCTCTCTGGATTAAATGACCAGTTACATGTAGTTTTAGGGATGTTATTCATAACCTATATGCATTATATTTAAACATGTAAGTGTTACTTTTTAATGGTTTCCTTGGAACTTTGGATATTGAGACATTGAAATATTTTTCAAGAGAAGAAATTGATTCTGAGGTTCACGTGTGTTTTAGCAAGAGTTGTGTCTGTAAACTTCAGATTGAAGATTTTTTTTCTGCTTGTTGCGAGTGCCAGCTGTTATGTGACTAAAGGGCTTGGATGATCAACTGTTAAACTGTGTGTCCTAGTCAGGATTATATGTGCCATTGAGCCTAGGCCTAAAAACATTACTGCCTTCTGCCTGTTAGTGTGATCAGATCCCCTTTGAAGCCCACCCTCGTATTTGTGCTCTAACTTCTTGTTCCTGATGGAAATGGGCATTTTTCCAGTATGTCCTTTCCAGCCCAAACTTGCTTTCAAAAACCAGAGGGGTGACAGGTAGGCATTAAAAGGTTACAGCGCCATGATATCCTCCCATTTTTTGAGATCAAACCGGGGACAATGGTCCCCATCTCTGTAGTCACATAGCAAGCCCTGAGCAATTTTAGGTGTAAGCAAAGCTCGTGCTGCTGCTTCCCTGCCTTCAGTTAGTCGATTCCCCACCGTGACTAAGTGAATTATTTGAAAAAAAGATTAAAAATCTATTCTGAAGCTGAAGTGACCTGTCTGTGCTTCATGGTCTAGATACTTAAGATTCTTTGCAATGTGATATGTTTCGGGGGTAAATCAAGTGTTGTGTGCTTCACACTGAACAACGAGATACAGCTTCCCCCTAAGATCGCTTTGAGTGGTTTGTGGCAGGAACCTAGATGTTTGTTATTAGCCTGTGAAAAGGAACTTTAAGATGTGGATTAGGTTTCTTCAGTATTTCTAGTTAGAAAGGACAAGCGTGATCCCTATTCCGGTGAATGTCAGTAAAACACCTATTGATTTCAGTCTAGTTATACTAGAGACATTCAGACATGAAGCAGAATTGAAATAAGCCTTAATTTTGGATAGCTGGGGTTGCTTGTTCACATCAGTGGCAGCTGAGGGGAAACGAACACTGTGGCATGCTTTGAAGGTCTTGTTATTAATTATATGCAAAACAATGATGTAATATCTCAGGTGCAAGAACGACGATAGATCTGACTTTTTATGGACCATATTATAGAGGACCATTTTTATTTTTGCCACAGGCCATGAATGGTTAAATAAGTAACTGAGACATAAAAATATCACTGAGATGTAAATGAAAGATTATATATATTCCATTTGTTTAAATAAAACCGTCCTAATATCTCTCCTTGAGCTTCCTCGCAATACACTGTGTGATTTGACTTATTCACTTTAGATGTTATAAAAAACAGTTATGTTTCAGTTTCTTTGACTGAAGTGGTTATTTTTTTTATGAAAAGATGCACACAGTCCTCTGGATGGTTTTGTTCTGATATATATTGATTCTGTTTCAAATCCTACAAATAATTATTTACTCATTCACTATTAAACATAGGATTAAACACCTGTCTAAATAAAAAAATAGTGTGTCAAATGTCCCATGGAAGTGGTTTTAAATGAGGAAAGACACATTCATCTGAAAAATGAGGTCGCTATTATTGGCAATTGATACTGTGGTGTGAATATTATTATTTTGCTATACCTCCATTACTACAGTTTCTAAAACTTGTGAGGTTCATAACTATGCAAATACACAAGTGTCTTCAGTTATTTGTAAGTTGTTCCACTTTGCAATAGTTTCTGTAGATGACAAAAAAGAATACTTCAAATGAATATATTATTTGGGAGATGAAACACTTTGGGAAAAGCTAGACAAGTTTTATCTTCAGGAAGATTTCTTAAAGTGTTTTGTACAGCTTTATGAACTATTGGTTATTTTCTGGTTAAATAAAGTTTAGGAAGCCTCCATCAGTCCCTTTCATTCCCTCAAAACTTCAAAGCTGCTTCCAATCTTTCCTCATTCAATTCTTCTTTACTTTGTCTTTGCTCTGTAATGTTTATAGAAAAGTGATTTAGAAACACAAAACCTGTAGTTAGAAGGACATGAGGGCTGAGGTACAAAATGCCATCAGAGGAAGGATGTTGTAAGGCAGAACTGTCATATGCCCTCTGATTCTCTAGTACATTAAGAAAGACTTTAGGTATTCTTTTGTGCCTAAACCCTGAAAAAAAGATATCGTGTCATATGTGCTTTGTGCATCCTTTTTATACATTTCTCAGTTTGTGTCACAAAATTAATGCATTTTAAAAATTATTTTTTTCCTTGGTAGTTAATAACTTGACACAAGTCTTTAAGGTGTGATTAGAGGATGCCTCCTGAGCAATTTTGAATTGTTAGGAAAAATACTTCTGTTTGTTTGCTGGGAGTTACATTGTAGTTACATGGACTGCTAAATCCAAATTACTACAGTGCAATAGAAGACATAAACATTATTTTATGGGAAAAAATAATTTAGCTGATGGTCATTTTTCTCTTCAACATTATTCATTTTGGGTGTAAACAACCTGTTAGTCTAGAGACTGTCATTCACGCACAGAGTAACACCTGCATCCCCATCAAGTCAGCTGCTCTTATCCTGTCCATGTCACTATGGAGTCTATGGGACTTTCTGTACTTTTTAACACTTCCTTTGTTCCAGCACTTTCCTAATTTAGAAATTGACTGAGGAGTGATGTGGTTAAAACTTTTGAAAGAACGTGTAATAAAATGTCCACATAGAAATGTAGGTATGACAAATAATATTTTACTTTTACTTGGCTATCAGCAGCATTTTTGCAAAACTTTTGAGCTTTTTGTGTGATGGAAAATCCCATGATTTCCCAGTTGATTAATTTCCATATGCACAGGAGGGTCTGTATGAAATGAAGACTGATTAAGGGGCTGTATTTCACAATGGAAATGAGGATGAAGGGTCCCATTTCTTTTGACTGTGTCCCACGTGATTCTTTTGGGACTGTCTCTCTAGGAGTTCAAGAAGGAATTAAGCTGTAAGCAAATAATACTCAGCAAGAATTTGACTGTTGTTTTGATCCATCCCTATTTATCAGGGGTTGTGGAATCATCAGGCTGCAAGTCACTGTAAATGTGCCTCTTTTCTGTTCTTGTACATTGTGTTATCACATAGCCTACTGAAATATGCAGATGCCACTGAGAATAATCAAGCATAGCATCTTCTTTTCATATTTTAATATAAACTAGTTTGTCAGCTGATAAGAAAAAAAGATGCATGTCATGTAATCAAGGAAAGTGAGATAAATATTAGCATATTAAATCACCTCTACCCATAAACATTCCGAGCGTTCAGCATTTCAAGGTGAGACTGTCCTTCATGTTGAGAAGTAAACTTCTATGTATATGAAAGAAAATTAACTTAGCAAGTAATTTTCTATATTCTCTTTGCAATTATCTTTGATATTTATCTTTAAGTAAGAGTTCTCTTTCAGAATCTAACTTTTTTTCTGTGGTTCTGTCCTTGAATTAAAACACTTTTTATGACATCCCATTTGTTGCCATGGAAATGAAAGTAATGTCAGATTCAACATTGTGGATTCTCTGGGAGAAACAGTATGGAGGGAAGAGAAGGGAAATATTGAATAGATTTCCTTTGGAATTAGTGATTGTGAGAGAAATTAATATTGAGTGAAAGAAGAATGGCTCAAAATCTAATGTGCACACAAGGTTTTCGATACATAAGGAAAAAAAATTATTATATTTTTTGCATAAGAAAACTGCTTACTGCAGATTTGACCACCTAGAATAGTGGCGTTTCACTCTGTCTTGGCAGGAGACCTGTGATAACTTTTGAAGAGTTGTGTCCTTGAGGAGAGCTGTATCTTCTCTGTGCTTGTTTGTCAGGAGTGGGATGGTGTCAGATAGCTGTTTTTGTGCCCAGCTGCTCTGCAAAGATTAAAAGCACAAGGATGGACTTGCCTTTTGTTATATTTTAGGCATTTGGCTAGAGGCACACGTGTCACTACAGAATCATGCCAGTCTGCTGCATCTCCGCACGTCTAGACTTTGCGAAGGTGCCACAGGCTTACAGCTGTGGTGGATGCAATGGTTGTGTGGATCTCGACAGCTTCTTTGCTGCTGACTATGCTGACTAGCCTTCACTGATTAGATGTTACTAATTGTCAGGGAAGAAGGAAAAAGTTCATGCTTCATGCTTTGTTTCCTTTTTGTAGGGAGTAACTGTTTATGCAATGGAGTCTGTTGATACCAGTCTCTCACGCTTGTGCAAAAACTACTTCAGAAGAAATGTTAGCTTGCTGCTCTGGAGGAAGTTAGCACCTCCAAGTCTTAGGAAACTTTCAAATTCTCCTGATCAGACGAGTGAAACTAGTGGTCTGTATATTTTTCCCCATTTTACCATGTGAATGCAAAATGCAGCTGTAATTGTTGCCTTGGGATGCTTTACCTAGTCATTAGGAAGGCAAATGGGCTCTCTTGTAGCTGCAAAGGCTGTCACTTCTTCCAAACACATAAGGATATTTCCCTTCAGTAGGGGACTAATGAGTAGTGAGCAACTAATAAGAAAAGGATATGACAATTTATTCTCTCTGACTATGCTCTTCAGGAATGCTAACACCTCTGTAAATAGCCTTAGCTTACATTTCAGGAATGAAGTGAAATTGACTTTCTGATGTCCATTATATGCTGTCATGGATCTGAATTATGACTCGTATCTCTCCTTTTGGAGCTGCGAAGGGGGGACATGCCTCCCTTTATACCTCACCTGACTGTGTAGCTTCTCCTTTTCTACAGGCCCCAAAACATGCAGACAGACTGGTTGGGTTAGGAGACCCAGAGGTGTAGCATCTTGCTGTGGCATGATAAAGTTCCACATAACAGACAGGTATCCAACAACATTGATTCTCCACATGATTTTGTGATTACCTGAAATGAATTTTAATGCCAATTCTTTGCAGGAACTCTAATCTTCCTGAATTGACAGGGATCCTCTGCGGTTTCAGGACACATGTTACCAATGATCTGTCAGGCATAACAAAAAATGGGAAGCTGTATTATGATGTCTACAGGCTCTGAATAAGCATATAGCTGACTTGTTCTACACTTCAGTATGCTCTACTAGGGTAAAACCCTTGCTTGTCTATTCATTCTATTTTAGCAGAATTTTGTCAATCCTTAGCTCTTAGGTAGATTTTTTTTTTGTTATAAACAAACTACATAATCTTCTTTTCTTCAGTCTTAGTTGTCATAATGTCATTATTATGATCTTTGATAGATGTAGCTGGAGCATATTTTTGTCAAGACAAAACATATTTAGCACATTTATTCTTCAGCTGCAATAATTTTCTGGTTCAATACCACCAGATGGAAGTGCCACAGAGGGTAATCTTATGGAGGCAAAGGTCAATTCTCTATCGGTGTTTTCCTTATTTAATCAAAAGGACCTTCAAATGTTTTTCCCTGCATGTTTTTCCCAGCTGCTATCGATATAGCTGTCCACAGATATTAGTCTAACTTCTCCTATGAACCTTAAGGATAGAAGATTAACAGTCCTCTTAATCTGTTTCAGTGCTTAGCTCCCCTTACTGCTTCATTTGCATCTTCAGTACTGCTTTTCCTAACACAGACTATTAATTTTCTCTTTATAGCATTTTAAAAAATTTATTTAAGAAATGTTGTACAGCCTACACTCAGCTGTCTTGTCTTTAGACTAACCAGTAACAGCTCTTTTAGTCTTCCCTTATAGGTAATATAGAACGATTTTCATTATTCACTTCTGGATTCCCTCTAATTTGTGCATGTGTCATGTATGTTGCAGTGTCCTACAAGAGTCATGATACTTTGCTAAGTTTTTACCAAAGGTGAGCTCACTGAAGGGTTCTTTCACTTGCCTTACAGGCTATATGCTTCCAGCAGAAAATATCTACATTAAAGAAAGATCGATATATTTTTTTTCAGAGTAATATGATGCTACTGATGCATTTTTAGCTTGTGACACATTATCTTGTCTCAGATCTTTCCAAAGAGCAGCTGCTTTGATATCTGCTTCAGGATCTGTTCCAGTCCTTATTTGATCAACCTTGGCCAACATGAATATAGTCACCTGGTCCATCACAGTGTCGTCATTCTTGGAGTCGTCCTGCCTGTGCATTCATAACATAGTGCTACCTGATCAACAGGTAGCATCACCTAAGCTGAATCTTGTTGTGTACAGTCTTTAGGAATGAGAAAAAAAGGTTTGATGAGACCATGTGATCTGACATCCATGATTATACCCTGAACATCCCAGTTCCTAGAATTTAGTTCCATGGTCATCAAGCCCATGCAGGATTTCAGTCCCATGCTCTCAAATTAGGGATTAAATATATCCAAAATGACACACGCTCCCTCTTTGTAAATGTAAATGTCATCCATGCCATGTCCACTCCACAAGATTTTTACAGTCTACAGTTTTATATCTACAAAAGTGTGCTTTGATCAAGTTAGTGATCTGCATTTTGATGAATCAGACAGCTCTAATTAATTATTGATGCTTTGTATTGAATGTTTTATGACAAACCAGTAAGGGTAAAGGTTTGCATGTGGATATTTAAAACATTCTGATGTGGTTTTTTGTCCAGAGTTGTATCAAATGGAATGATTTATCTTTAAGATACAGTATTCTAGTAAAACTAGTGATATTGGTTATATGTAAAATCATTATCAATCATTAAGCTTCAAAGAAAATCTTTTTCCAAGGATATTCTTTAGCACCTAAAATTATGTTTTTAATTTTGGAACCTACAGACAGCTTTTTAAGCACAGTACAATTTATGAGACATAAGTCATAATCATGTCCATCTGCTGTGTTGCCATGCATGTGTAATTTTCCATTTCTGGTCAAGTATTGTGTCAAAAACAGATATTCAGTATGGCAAACACAGAGGATGTACACAACCAAAGACTGCATAACAAGTTTTGAGTTAGCTTCAAATTTGGTGGGAACAAATTCTCCCCTTTTCTCACAAAGAAAAGCCTTATGAGAATTGGCAGTTGTCACTCTGATTCATATTGTCATATGTAACTCCCAATGAGATCAGGAAAACAGATTGTCTCCTTGCATTAAGTATCCTGCACTGATCACCTTACATTTGATGAAATCAGATTTAACTGTGAATTGTGCTATGTGATGTGATCTCAAAATGTTCTGGTTTGCTCGCTTTTCTTATCCATATGGGTAAGCCCAAGCTTGTCATGGCATTCTGACTTTGGGTGTCTAACCAAGTTACAGTGTGTGACATCTTATTAAGGGACAAAGAAATTAGTGTTTCCAGTATTAGTGTATCAAAGCAAACTACTGGGCATTTTCACCATTAGTTTTTTGGGTTGTATGGATGGCAAAATGGTGATGTGACATAGAAAGGGTTACTAGATATTCAAATATCACCTGGTTAAGAGTGGATGTCCTATTGCAAGAACAGAGGAAGTTGCTGTAGAGAAGAGAGGAAAGGAACTTTTGCTTTCCCTTGTCTGTGGAGCTTATATGTGAGCAATCAGCTTGGAGTATAGACTGTGTTTTCATGGGTGGAATTTGTTTCTACAGGCTGAAATCAAGATCAGGAAGAAAACTGTAGCATGAGGCATGGCTGAGATACATTCTTGAAGTTTTGTATTCTGCATTATAATATATGCAAACTTTATGCTGGGCTGATTGTTACATCTTCTGAGATCACTGTCTGGTAATTAATGCATTTTATTGAAAAGAAGGGCTTATACTCACAGTGCTTTGCTTTGCTACTTTTTTCCTCTAACAACAGGCTAACAATGTCTACCTTATGTCATTGAGCAACGCAAAACCATTCCCACCAATGGGTGGGAGATACCGAAATGTTATTTACCCTTTAAAATCATTCTTATGCTTTTCTGTTTGATTGTTTATTTATAGTAACTGAATGAAGCCCATGAAAACATTGTATTTATGTGAATTTGATTTGACATTTATCGTTTAAAGGCACAAAAGCAAATTATAGAGTTCTTCATCCGACTTTTAGAAAGCAAAGGCAGAGGCCTTCTAATTGCTGTAGTCCTTTGACTAATTACGTCTTATAACTATAGTTAAGCTGCAATTGATTCTGTAATAATTGGGTGTTACCAGGGATGATGCATATCAGAAAGTGGAAAGATTGCCAAATTCAGTACACAGTAATTATTCAAGGACAGGCAGTTTTGAAAAACAAGCAAATAAGAAGGTCAGGTTGAGCAAATATTTTGGTTTAGAATAACCTTTCTCTGAAATGTTATTACTTACTGTACATCATACCCAGCTCTGATCATGTCAGGAAACAGCCAAGCTTATGCTTATGATTCCTGTGGTCAACCAGTGACACATGTGAAGTTGTTAGAACGAGGCAGCTCTCTGAAAGTAAAAGGTAAGCTCTGAAGGTTTCTGCATCTAGTAGTAATTTTCAAATGTGAATTAATAAGCAGGTCTCAGAGGGATTGGATTATTGGATTTTCAGTATTTTTTCGTTTGTCTAGACTTGCAATGGGAACTCATTTCTTTGAATAGCTGATCTGTATGAGAGCGCAGCTTTCAGAAAGTTTTGCTAAAGAATTTGAGTCTTTAGCATTCTCAGATGATGATGGAGGTAGAGTTCATGGATGTTCTGGTGATCAGCAGAGATGCTGACAGTGACACTTCCGTATACTGTAAGAGAAATTGTATTAAGAACTTTTTTTTAATTTTCCTAAGACGTAAGAGTTNNNNTATAAAATTCTAGGAATGATGCTTTCTAATTTTACTTCCCTTTCTAACATGAAGTGGTAAAGGATGACATGTGTGCGCATATATTATATGTATGTGCATACATATTGACAAACAGTAAGACTGCACAAATGACAAAGCACAGACTTGTTTTCTGTTTCATTTTGGTTATAGTGCTGGAGTGGACCCTAGAGTCTTCTAGGAGTAGCATTAGTTCTCCTTCCTCTGACTGGCAGAGGCACAGTTATTCCAATATAATAGGTAAATATTATACCTCAAGCAAATGGAAATGCATTGAATCAAAGCTTCATATGAAATTTGCTTTTGGATGCCACCAACATAGAAAAAGAACACTCCATAAAACCTTAAGGACAATGGTTCTGATCCTCCAGACCCTTAAAAGCCCCAAATATCATCTGGGGAAGGAAGAACTGTTCTTGCAGCTTCCTTAACTTCCTTGTGGGACTGGCAACATCACATATATGTTTACACAGAGAAAGAAAATATTTACTGAATATATCTGAATAAAATCCTCAAGTCATGTCTCAGCATGCTCTGTGCTCAGATTCAAACATCCTGAAACCTGGTTCACATTCATTCTCTGGGGATACAGATTCCTATATTTGTCAAAACATTTATCTAGTCCAAAGTCTGGAAGAATCATCTCCAGAATGCAGTAGTCCCTGTTTTGAGATATGACTGACACAACTAATTGGCTATTGGTGGAAATGCTGTGTTCTCCTGAAGTGGAAATACACTGAAACTTGAGTGTAAGGGCTGAGGATGATAAAGTGGTTAGTGAAAGTCAAAGGAAGATTACTTATTTTGCACAATGTTTGGTTGATTTTTCTCTATAGGACCTGAAAACTGTGATATCACGTGTTCCAGCCATGAATATTTGTATTCGAGTTGAATAACTATGTACTACCATGCAACAATTGGTACATAAGAGGAGAAAAAAGAGTATTTGTTTAGAATCCCCATATATGCACAAAGGAGAAGAATGCTGTGCATGTTAGCAGTCACAACATGAGTGTGTGTGAGCGAGTGTATGGAGTTTGAGTGCACTTCTTGGTAATTATTTTAGGGTAGGGAAATGAATAATGTAGAGTGATTCTTAAATGGTCAAGTAAATCACTGTGTGGCAACAGCACTGCACTAAATAAATTGCTGCTGCTGGCAGAGAAACTTGCTCTAATCTGAAATCTTTCTCTACCCCAAGTAACATATCAGAAAAAAATAAAAGTCTTGTTATAAGCACAAAGGTGCCAGTAGAGTGGGGAGCAGGATCTAAGGGCATTGTGGAAAGTAGATGAGAGACAGGATGCTGTGTAAAGCTAGGGATAGAAAAAGAGGGTGCAGACTAGAAAATACTCTGACAAAGATACTGCCTTACCAGCAGAAATGACCACATTGGGTGGAAACAGAGCAACCTCAGGACAACAGAAGAGTGACCTGATAAAATGCCATATACTGAAAAGGAAGGAAAAGCTCCATGGATGGGGGAGGGAGGATGCTCTCTGTAGCGAACACTGAAGCTGACAAATGAAGGGCAGAGTACAGCCAAACAACGGGACAAACCTGCAAGTGATTAAATAGACAATTCAAAAGACATTAGGTTCCTGTGGAAGACAGATGGAGTTGACATTAGGAGGAGAAAGCTGCAAATAGAAATGGGAGGACCAACTGAACTTTGGTTGTCTCTCTAGGGAAGAATTTTATTTTGTCTTTTTTTTTTTTTCAAACCAGAATTGGCAAAGCAGATGACAAACTCATATAGGAACCATCACTTCTCTTTTATTCACTACCATTAGATCTTGCATGTGTGCAGATCTGATCTCCACCCTCCAATGAATCAGAAATGTCTTGTACACCAGACACTTAGACTGATTAATTTGTATTAAGACTGCTAATATATGTGACAATTTATGCTGAATATCGCTGATGACTGTTTGGCGCAGCGTTACCTGGGTTTACTGTGGAAAAAAGATCAGTATGAATTTTATAGATAATTGTATGTCATGGCTGTGAGTACATGATGAGCATTAGAAAGAAGACTCTGCTACACAACTCAGATGTGAGTCCAGAGTTTGATACTCCCCTCTAATTTGGATGTATTCAGTTTTGACTTGGCTCATTATGAATGGCGAGACCAGCTGCAAAATTCAGATGCTGTTCTAAATTTGGATCTGAAACTTGCCAGAGGTCAGGGACTTTCAGATATAAAAGTGAGGTTTAGAACTATCTCTAATAGGAAGATAATATATATTTTAGAAGAAGTGACTCCAGACTTCCTCTCATCTGTGATTTACTAGGTGTATCGCAGAGTGAAGGTTTTTACAAAGATGCTGGTTTTGTGACCCTCAGTGACAATCAGTGTATTGCCTGGATCAGATTCTGATCCTTTACTGCCCTAAATCAGTAATATTTCTATTAGGCATGAGAATGGAGTAGCATAAGGGAATAGTATGTATGTAATATATGAACATATGTGTTGCTTACAATTATAACATACGGTATTTGTGATTCCAGATTGCTCTTTGAGAGTTCTTAGAGCAAGATCAGGAAATTATTTCTGTGCCTACGGCAGGATTTAGTTACTAAATTTAGACACTAAATTCCAAAAGCGTTAAGCCAAAATATTTGGTTCAGCTCTTTGCCGCATCCCCAAACCAGCTGCTTCTGTCTTTGACCTGATGGCTTCTATAGGTGCCCGAGCAGTTGATGCTGCGTTGAATTCTTCTAGGGATCCCAGCAGGCTAGTGTGCTCAAGATCATCTTGCATCCAGGCAGAATTCTACTCATCGGGAGATGCAGAGGTTTATTATTCACCTTTTTATTACTGTAGTACAGGTCTTTCCATGTCAAACCCAAATGTCAGGCAATATTGTTGGGATCTGGTGGGAGTAAGTGGGAAACCAGGAAGCCTACGCAGCATCACAGAGATTAACAGATACTACTTGCGGGTCTTAGCTGACATCCTGATTCATAGCACTGAAATTTTGTGCTATGCTAGCAAGTGTTTCATGCTAATGTACTTCTGGGAAGGAGAGTTGTGGGGAACGGTTCCCTAAAGAGGCTTTGCCCAGAGGGGATGGAGAGGAGCACTACGTGGGTGTTGTTGCCGAGTGCAGCCAAGCAGTTAAAACCCACACTGGGAAAGGGAGCAGACCTCTGCAGCACTCTTGGCTCTGAGACATGACTAAAGAATGCAATGAGAGTTCCACGCCAGGCTTGCCACATGACATCGCTAAATATCTAATGTGAAGCTCAAACCTGAATGTTTCATGTGTCACCTTGCCTAAGTTTTTCAGGTGCTCCCAATGGGCATGCTGTAGATCTTCGTTTTCTGAATCTTGTCTGTGATCTACAGCTTATATCAAGGTTTCAAATGTTTAAAATATCTTGCTCTTACCTCTTTTTTTTTTTTTTTTTTGCTTTGTATCAACCCTGTGAGTTTTGACTAGAGCCCATTTGGCCGTATTTTAACAAGTTCTTTCAGTAGTTCTGTGGAAACACTCTTCTCAACCCTTCCTCCTCTTTCAGAGAGGAGTTGCCTTCCTTGCTACCCAACAACCTTTGCCTTCCTTGCTACCCAACAACCTTTGCCTTCCTTGCTATCCAACAACCTAATGTTTGTTACAGTCAGAGATTATAAAATCTGTATGCTGATTCTGAGGACTCAAATACTGTAATTTCATAGAAATTAAATTGCGTTCAGTGTAGATACCCAAGACTTGAGGCCAGATTCACAAGGATGTGTAAATGCTTAGGTGTACGTTAAAGATATTCTTGGTGCAGTTAATCACGTTTAAAATACGTGTTTAACCTTACATGTCAGTCATGTCTGAATGAACCCTGTGTTATACTGGTTTGCTAAGCAGCACTATCGATAGTGTGTGGGGTTCCAGTGAGTATGGCTGGTATGCGCTCCAGTGCTTATGGTGCTCCAGCCACCAAAATACTGTCCACATTTATTGGTGTAAATAAGGTGTATTCTGAAAGAAATAGACTTCTTAATTACTTTGTTACCTTTCATAAATGCAGAGTTATTTTTCTGATTTGTTTTGTATTAATTCCCTTTGTGAGAAGTATTGAGTTGACTGTCTTGAATATCAAAGGGAGCTTATACTTGACTGAGATGGACACTGTACAAACTCTTCTGCATTATCTTTGCAGTTGGGAAGTGAGAATGCTCCTATTTCTAGGCAGGATGTTTTGTCTTCCATTTCATTTGTTTACTCCTGCTTTCTCTGTTGCGTGAGTGCATTTGGACTTCTGTGTATACCAGTTCTACCAGATCTGTTAAGAGAGTGATCGCTCCAGGCAGGAATCATAGAATCATATAGAATGTGTTAGGTTGGAAGGGGCCTTTAAAGGGCATCTAGTCCAACCCCCCTGCAGTAAGCAGGGATATCTTCTCTAGATCAGGTTGCTCAGAGCCACATCAAGCCTGACCTTGAATATTTTCAGGGATGGGGCCTCCACTACATCTCTAGGGAACCACTTCCAGTGATCTGCCACCTTCATATTGAAGATTTTTTCCTAATATTCAACCTAAATCTCCCCTTTTCTAGTTTAAAACTCGTCCGATTGCTACATGCCTTGTGAACAGGAAGAGCATCCAAGGCAAGAAGCCTTCATCCCATACATGGAACAACTCGCTAGGGAAAACTCCCTGTCTTTGTGTCTCAGTTCAGGGTCTGAACTAGAGTGGCTCTGACAGCAGCGTCACCACAGTATCAGGAGCCCAATCCACAGGACCACTCGCTCCCAATCAGCTTGGAAGCAGCATGCACATTTTGATGGCAATACTCTTAAATTTCCTTGTTTTCTCTGGTGGGATAACAAAGGTTATCCCTGTTAAATAGCTCACAAACCTACAGGCAAAATCTGGCTTTGGGGTGTGCATTTCGTCAACGCATGGTCAGACAGTGGTGCCTACCTTTACCCGATGTGTCCTGCCACTGCATCCTCTCCTCTCCTTGCCATAATTTTTGGAGCAAAATTGGCATTTCTTTATTCATACTGTTAGACAGAGGACCTACAAAAAGTCCTAACAAAAAATGGAGTTGATAGTTTGGTGCTGTTGAGCAGTGCTCTACTTATATTGTCTTTCCTGTCACCCAAACTGGCTTCATGCTGTCGTCGATGGAGTATCGAGGTACAATTAAGCCAGGATAACACTGGCTCTGTAGTTACAAGGGGTTTTGCTGCACTGATGAATTTTTTTGTGATGTCTGTGTTTAAACTACACGGTTTACCTGTAATTTTACTTATTTTTAAACTAGGTCTAATACAGAATTAACTGAACAGCTTTGGTGTATAGGGGACTGGGACAAGAATGTTATGCCAATTAGTGCATCACTAAATTGCTCAATAACTTCAAGCTGAAGTAAAGGCAGCTGTAAATCTCAGAGCAGCTGTCATGCCCACCCAGTGAGAAGTACAGCATCTGAAATGCTTGTCTAGAGACATGGCTGAGGAGATTAAGCCTTGTAGGCATTATGTATAATCTGAAAAGAGGCCCTGGATGAAGTCGTATGGAAGGGTTCATCCATGTATGTTAAACCAGGTGTGGTGATATGCAATTAGCAACCACTCGTTAGGTGAAACATTGTACAAAAAGCCTTAGTGCATCTACCAGCAAACACAATCCACTGGGAATAAGAAAAGTGATGATTGCTGTTAGGCTTGATACAGACACAAGGGTAAATTTTACCTGCTAATACAGCAAGATTTTTTTGTATCCTCCTCAGTAGCAACCAGCTCAGCTGGAGGTAAAATATCTAAATAGCTGTCTCACTGACCTCTTCGTTGTGCCAGTAATAGCAGAGTTCACAGATTTTTTTCCATTTTAGTTCCATAAATCTAGACTTGAGACCTGTCTAAACCTTGAGAGGAAAAAAAAGACACTCTGGATTACCTTTGTCATGGTGAGATGAGCTCCGTGCTATGGTTGTCTGTTGTTTCAATTTCCTCTAAAAAGAAACTGGGTGAATAGCTCTTGTGTAGATGTGTATTCCAGAATCACCTGGATTTTAATCCTATAGGATAGAAAATAGGTGGAATAGTGAGGTCATGCCCATTTTTAGGGATATCACTACTGACTATGCCTTCTATCATCAGTTTTCAGAAGATGCATACGGCAATAATTTGTTTTCAGTGCTTCTCTGTCATTAATTGCCTGCTATGACAATCTTTTCACCTACTGCATTTGTATAATGTGTAGCTGTCTCCAATCATCACAGGTCAGTGTGACATCAATTAAGGCTCAAAATTAAGAAACAACTATTATGAGAGAGTGCTCAAAATAAACACTTACCCAGACTTGTGTGCACTGTGTTACCCATTGTGCTTCACTTTAGACTTCCCTGAATAATAATCACGGTGACGAATGGCCCCACAATCTTCACAGGAAAGTAACTATTTGCATGACAGGTTGACAAGAACTCGGCAGTTTCAAAGATAAAGAAAAATTCACATTATGGCTTGTGTCATCATCTTTTTCCGCAAGATTAGAACAGTCTAATAATGGAATATATTTATTTTATACATGGGACTTTCACCTACCACAGTCTGTCTTGCACAAGGGACAGTGAGCCACCTATGATTCACAGAAAGGTCTAATTTAAACCCATAAATGTGTGATGAAAAGAGGAAATTCCTAGGAAGTGGTGGCTTTCTGTTTTACCTCCTTCCTTAAACTCGCTTTGTATATTTGCATATGTTATTAGTTGGAGGGTTATATTTGTAAAAGGGAAGCAGACTTTCACAGCTGGGAATATGTTGTTTTTCTTTGAAGTTTGCTTCTAATATTTGAATTCTTTTACTCATTATGAAAGTCTCACGTGAGATGAATTCTATAATTACAATTGTAAATAGGATCTCGTGGATCGATGCCTTATTTTTATGGTCAGGGTAACTGATTGCCCTCCCCCCAGGTTTCAGAAATACAGGCTAAGGGAAATCACAAAGGGTCACTTAACACCATTTCTAGCTTTGAGGTGGGACCAGCAATACCTACCTCATTTATGACAGAACTGAAGTCTCCAGGACTGCCGATGGAGCATGTAGGTCTTGTGCCACGGTTTCACAGTGGAGGAAGATGCAGGTTAGACCTTCAAAGAAACCTTGAGATCAATTTCCATTCCAGTTTAAACCTGTTACTACTTTATCACAAACAGATTACTTCCATCTTGAAGAAAAGTATATACTTGACTACAGCTATTGTGTGCCTATTCCATTTACCCTTGCCAAAATAAATGGCATTCTAGCATCTTTTTTCTTATTTACTAACTTTTCCTGAGGTGCTGGTTATACTCATTCTTCTTTGGAATCCATCCAGCAAGTCTCCCTTGAACTGCAGCATAGTGCCTGGTGCTGGATGCAGTAATTTCTGAAGGCCATCCTATGGGGTGGCAGAACATTGCTGTACTTCACACATCTCCCGTGTGACACTCTTGTTCATGCATCTTGGTATATTTTTTTCCTTTCTCTGAGTAGCTTCTGTGCTTTGTTATTAGCTGGATACTTCTCTGTTGATCTATCCCTTCGCCTACAGTCCCTCCCCCGGAGTCTGCAAGGCTGATTATTTGTGTTTGTGTAAAATACAACACTTGCCTTTATGGAATTGCATATTTATTTATTTATTTCCTTGACTGTGTCCAGTTAGTCAGACTTGTTTTGAATTCCAGACTTGTCCTTCCTGATTTGAAGATGTCTGTGAATTTAAAAGCTTGCTCACTACTCCATCATCAAGGTCACTAATAAAAATATTGAATGCTACTGCATTTGGACATAATCCAGGGAATACTGATCACTACACCTTCCATTTTGGCTCTCATAAAGTGATTCTCTGACTATAGCTTTCCAGCCAGTTAGATACCTGCTTGACAGACATTGTTCCTCAGTTCATTTGTGAATACTGGCACTAGAAAAAAAACTGTCTGCCCGTTAAAATTGGTCACTGTGTTTCTCTCTTTGAAAAACAATAAAGAAAGAAGACATCCATCAATGGTAAAACTTTGAATGAAAATGTGTGCTCCTACAAGCCAAAGTTGTTCTTTTTTCTATAATAGAAAATAGTCTGAGTCCCTGCTTGTCTAGTGAAACCATTAACAAGTCTGTGGATCCATTCCTTCCCAGGAAAGGTGGACTAAATCTGAGCTGTAGACACCTGTCTCTGTTATCCTGACCCTTGGACTGTTTTGAATTTTCCATCTGCTCTATCAGCAGATGCACAACTTTAGTGTCCTGTGACCAGACCTTCAATGTAAATACCATGCTAACATCCTCGGTGGTTTGCAGAGAATGGAGACATATGGGTTTTCTCTAGTTTTCTGGCCCTCCTTTTTTCCCTCCTGGGGAAAACCAAGCAACTCAAGCAAGCAAAGTCTTTCTCTCTTCCATTCTATCCAGTTCTCAGCAGGGATTTCTACTTAAAGTCCACTGACCCCTACCGAGTGTTTGTTCTAGTTGAGCAACAGCTACTTCTCTTTTTATTTCTGATACCTCTTTAAAAAGGGGTACCATTCATTACAGCATATTAGTATATCGGCAGGGAGAGACTGTTTCAAGCAACTCATTCTTTTTAGTTTTCCTCTCCAACAGATTCATTAATAAGGTATAGGGTAATGGAGCAGAGCCTTTCAAACAGCTATAATAGCACACAGCTTGGCAAAGTCTGGTTTGCAGGACCAGGTTGATCATCATTTAGAAAATGGCAACGATTGTAAGTTGCAACTAGAAGTAATGAGGCTGTGGTTTATTGTTTAAATACTAAACTTTCTGAAACTGCCTGCAGCCAGTAACATAATACTTGTGAGGATTCAAACTTGAAATATGTATTCTTGTTGCTTAAGAAAAAGTAATGAGAGGATATTAATTTATATCATTCTGTTTTTATAAAGAATGCAAGGGAGTGGATTTTCTTAGTTGAGCTACATTAGCTGCTTCATTGCTGTCTGTCATAAAAATCTGGTTGTGTGTATTTAAGTCTTCATGCAAATCAGGAAGCTGACAACTGGATCTGCTTTCACTCTTCATTTCATTGGCCGAATGGAGTTGCAAACTAAGATTCCACTTATCACTTTTAATTGTTTTCTCACATGCAAAACATTTATTTGAAATCAGTGTTCACGAACAGGAAGGCCCTCTAAAGTAGCAGCAGATCTGACTGTGACAGTGAGAGCCAATTTTTGACACAGGAGTGTTTGCTGCTAAACTGTCTACTCATTTTCTACTATAAAGTCAGTAGTCACTTTTTTGAGGGGTTAATACCAAGAGCAACATCTTCTTTAAAATGATGAAAGTCTTGTGTATATGTTGTAATGGATAATCCATCCATACCTCCACTGGATGTTATTATTTATTATGAGGAAATATATTAGCAATATCATAGAATCATAGAATTGTAGGGGTTGGAAGGGACCTCAAGAGATCATCGGGTCCAACCCCCCTGCCAAAGCAGGCTCCCTAGGACATATCACTCAGATAGGTGTCCAGACGGGTCTTGAATATCTCCAGAGAAGGAGACTCCACCACCTCCCTGGGCAGCCTGTCCCAGGGCTCCCTCACCCTCACTGTGAAAAAGTTCTTCCGCATGTTGGTGCGGAACTTCCTGTGCTCCAACTTGCAGCCGTTGCCCCTTGTCCTGTCCACACAGACCACCGAAAAGGGGCTGGCCGATTCCCCCTGCATCCCCTGCTTAAGATAATTATAGACTTTAATTAGGTCCCCCCTTAGTCTTCTCTTCTCAAGGCTGAAGAGTCCCAACTTACTCAGCCTATCCTCATAGGGGAGATGCTCCAGGCCCCTAATCATCTTCGTAGCCCTTCTTTGGACTCTCTCCAGGAGATATTGCTTACCAGTAATCGACAGATTTTCTTTTATATGGATGCAGGTGTAACTTAAATCAAGTGTCCATGTGGTGTTGTCCAAAATACAATCTTAATAATTGGTGATCATGGAAAGAATAAGAATTTAGAGGGTGCCTAATTTACTTAATTGGTATTTCAGAGAGGTAAGGAATACAATCAATGCTTTAGGGCAATATGCATATCTTCAGAAAGAGAGAATCTTAGAGAGTGTAGAGTGACAAGTATAGTTAGCAGTTTAAACAGACCAGGTAAGAAAATCTAACAATTAAGACAAATTTACAGATCTTAAAATGTAAATGTTTGAGTTTAATGTGTTTGTTAAAGCCTTCAAACCTGCAACTGACAAAAACCTTGCAACAGAAAAAAATAGTGTAAATAATTTTACAGTGAAAACAAAGTTTAACAATTTCTTCTGTCTATAGGTACCTAGACATGACAATGGAAAAATATTTTTCTTTGAGAAAGCCAGAACACAAATCACAGTCATAGTACCAGGTTGAGGAAATTGCAAGAGGGATTGTGTGGGAAGATTCTTGCCCTTAGAATGACTCAAAGCCTAGAAAATAGACTCCCAGACCTGGCGTCCTTCTTGGTGCGCTGCCCCCATGAGTCTCCCATGGGGACCCTTCCCAGTCCTTGCCGCAAGGTGCTGGAGGGCCCGTGACAAGTTCAGCTTGCAAAGGCGTCAGTCCCTGAGCAGCAGAGTTAGCTGGTTTGTTTCTTGGAAATCCTTGGAGGAGTTACAGGGTAATGCTGTCTCCATAGTACTTTTAATAGATTTCCTTGTGTGCCTCTTTTGTACCTTCTCTAAGAAATGTTGAAGTTTCTATGTAACCTATAAACTCAAAGTAGGTTATTCTTAGATCTGTTATAGGTAAATATTGTGTCCTTGGGATAATTAAGAAAGCAAAATGAAAATCATAGCTTTAAAGCTCCCACTGACTTCCATGGGATTAGATTCATCCTTTAGTCCCATTGACACAATTGAATCTACAATAACAGTCATTAGTAATTGAGCAAAATATGACTGGATTATTCTCTTTAACAGATTATAACTGCAGATGAAATAAATCTATGGTACCATTTCGAAGTCAACAGCAGAATGATGATTTGCTCTTTTTATCCATTGAAATAATTCTAGAAAGAAGGCACGCTAGTTCTGCAGATTTACAGAGACATGCAGTGATAAACCTAAAGTAAAATGCCACCTAAGCTAAATATTTGGGGGGAAAATGCTTTCCTTGCACCAGAAGCTGGTGAGAAGTAAACTGGCTAATTTTGTGAAACTAAGGTCTCTGATACAATTTTATTTCCTCCGAATGGTTAGGATGACAAATGACAAAATTTATGGTCTCTAGAAAGAAATAGCTGCCTTGTAATGGCAAATGTAAAAGCAAAATTGAGTTGGGTAATCATTTTCCTTTTAGAGCTGGCCACAACTATAAAGAAACTTAATTCACTGCTATTTACATTGCTAATGTTTGAATGCCTATTACTGTGATACTATGACGATAAGGAACACAAAAATGATTACTGAAGGCATGTTAAGAATTTTTTTTTCCAATACCTAGTTTTAGCTACAAAAACTGATTTCTAAACTCTGGTTTCCTTTACTCTGTAGCATTTAGATTATTAAAAGTTCCACGGAGCTTGTTGCAGTGAGCTGTTCTGACCATCATTCAAACACTGGGTGCTGTGAGGGTTTTTTAAGCTATGGCGAGGAACAGGGACCCATGGGGCCGACCCCTCAGCATAAAGACCCTTGGTTAGTGGTGTGGATTGTGAGAAAATGCATAATTATGGTATTGTGCAACAAGAGAACTGTGCGTGGAGAAAGAAAAGACCTTGTGTTTTGGGGCATAGTGTGCTCTTCAACCTGTGGAAGCCAGAAAGAAATTTTAATTATAGCTCTTTCCAGTCTTCTAAAGAAGCCCGTGAAAGGAAAATTTCCATGAAACTGTTGGTATTAACAGGTGCCTAACAAAATGAGAGGTTACTTTTTAAGCAGGTGCTTAAAAGTTTCTTCAAACTCTTCTAAGGCGCTTCTAAATAGCTCTGGGCAAATTCAAGCTATTCAATGGAAGTGAAAGTGATGAGTTCCAAGTAAAAACCAAAAGATTTCAAGGAACTTAAGCATTTTGGAGAATTTTGTCTTAAGATACATTTAATTGACTAAAAATACCTATCAGAAGAAAAAAAAGTAACATTTACTGTTCCCAGCACATTTTCATATAAAGAACTAATTGATTTATTATTTTTATATATATTATGAGATACTTACAATAGAGGACAAAATATCTGCCATCAATAATAACAACAGATGCTGGCACAGCATGGCATGTGCTTCTGTCACCTCTGCTGAACAATAAAAACTTTGCAGGGATGGAAATGAAATCCTCTACTAATATTCTTTACTGTATACAGCGGTTCTTTTGATTTTAAATTATTCCATTAGCAAGTGTGATATCCCACCACTATTTGTTACCTACTGAAGCATGTACACCATGTTACAGCATCTTGTCTCCAGATTTTATTTCACACATTTTACTAAAATAGTTGGTAAAATGTTATTGTGGTTTATTCTGCTACGTTTGGTCTTGCCAAAGGGGGGATGCAAAAATCTGTGAACTTTTCACAAATGAAATAATCTTGGATTGTTCTTTCATATATTTTTCTAATGAAAATTTCTCTGCAAGGAAACACTTGTTTTAACAACACCTGACCAGTGTTGTTAAAACTTCCTTGAGCATCTGCCTGTGCAGGAGGTGTTTGACTTCTACCTGCTTGAGATCCTTTAGGTCACCAGATTATTAGGCTCTCAGTTAAACTCTGCTCACAGAGAAGTTCATGAAAATGTCACTAGACAGTTTCATTATGTATTGAAAGTAATTCATAAAGTTTTTTTTTCTCAACTTTTCCTTACCTTTCTGTTGAAGTCTCTCAGATCAACACATGGCACAAGTTAGTTGTGTTCAAAGCTAGAGACGTCCTCTCAGGTTGCTGCAGGGAACTGCTGCAAGGGCTGAGGTGTGAAGTCATGTGGAATTTGAAAACTGCTTTTTCTGAAAGGCTGTCTCCAATCTATAATGCAGACACAGCCTAAAGAATTTGCCTTAGGCAGGATGAATGGAGTGGGAATTGCAGAGGTTGAACATCCTTAATTTAAGTCTACTCTTAAACTCAGGGTACAATAGCCTTTTGGATTGCAGTCGCTGCAGGTATTTATTAAACATTGCCTTAAAACTGTAGTGATATTCACAGCAGGCTACACATTCACACCTAACTCTGAAGAGGCATGTGCAAAATAATGTCAACTCATAGAATACCACTGACTACTGACAAATTTTTGTAGAGGTTCTGCTAGGACTTCCTTTTCCCCAGAAGGAAGCTACTCGCTTGAAAACATAAGTCTTCCTGACCTGGTTTTCACACCAAGTAGGCTTCTTCAGGTTTTAAACCCTTGCTAAGCAGATGCTTATAAATAAATAATTAAAAATCATTTACTGAACTGGTACTTGAGCAGAGAGTTTGTCTGTCCCTAGTCAGCGAATGAAAGGCATGCTTAATACCCACAGCAGCCCTTTAATTAAAAGTTTCCCACGTAGGTAAACTACCAGACCTCCTTTGGTTTAAAAAAAAAGAATAAATAAATCCTATCACAGATGAAGAACTGCACTCTATTTGTTCAGTCTGAGGTGCCACGTGAGGTTGGTTGGAAGTGGATTGCCGCGGCAGCATGCTCTGTGCTGATCTGATCTAGCTAGCACCATCTGAAGCCAGAGAAGCAAATTAGACCTTGCTGAAATGAACTTATTTTACCCCTGATGCTTTAAAAGGATTCGGTTTCTCTGAATATTTCTGCCAGAGCAACCTTTATATGAACAAAGCTATTGTGTAAAAAGTGGCTTTCACAGAGATGGCAAATGCACATAAAATGAGGCTATGGATAAATTGAAACAATTATTAAACCTTCTATGCCAGGCTTTAATTGAGCTCTCAAAAAGATATTTCCCAACTTGATAATCATCAGCATTTCCAGTACTATGACCTCACACTAGTTAACCATTAGTGAACTAACAATTATAGATTTCAGGGGAGCAACACAGTGACATAGATGGTCTTGGAAACCAAGCTTTTTACCTAATAGAAGCTGACAGCATTTAGTATTCTATCAGACCAAAGTCTGAATCTTTGTGGGTTTTCTCATAGTAGTTTATTTTCTAAATTTTCTTTTGTCATTCAGTACATAAAAGTCTCGAGTATGAGTGCTGCAGTGATCAATGTCTGGAGAAGGAAGAGTGGGAGTTAAAATATCTGGTTTATTTTCTTTCCATCTGCAATAACTCAGAATTAGAGCTTCGCTGTGCCCATCTTCAGTGAAAAAGAAACAGATAAAACCATGGTTCTTGAAAATCACTTGGAGACTCATGGGTATGAAGCAGAAAAACTAAGTTAAAATGGTTATTTGTTGACATAAAGAACAGTGTAATCAAAGTACATCCCCCAAAGTGTATATGCATAACTATTTGACTCTAATCAACTATAATGATTATATTGCTATGCTAAATTAAGTTTTGTATTGGCACAAGTAAACCCTAACTAATTTTATTTATAGTGCCTTTTGGTAATCCCTTAAAATGTAGTGCTTTGAATTATACACAGCTCATGTCTGCATCTGTTTCTGCAGTGCATTTGTTCAAAAAGCTCTTGGATACTCTACAAATAACATTTGTGAAAAGACCTGGAGGGATATTATTTATGAGATGTCTTTATGTTTTCCAAAATATAGAGGAAATGCAAAAGATCTGCTGGATACTTTTGTTTCTACAACTGGTGAACAAATATTGGTTGGTTTTCCAAGGATCTGTAGTCTGTGCCCTTGTTCAGACTCACCTCAAAATGAATGAAGGGCGACGTTCCTTCATTCATGGCTTCTAGAAATGTTCATAGCAAAAGTTCTGGGCAGTTTCTGCTCCCTTAGCTGGTTGTTTCTTGTGTGCAAGTAGAAAACAACTGCACATTTCAAATATATTTCCTTTTGCAAATTAGATTGCTGAGGGTATAATATTGCAACGTTGTAGCAAGGCTTCAGTACAAGATGCTATAGGACAGGAAGATGATTTCCTCTGAAGACAAATATAATCTTGTTCATATTCACCTTCCCACATCCATACACTCTGAAGCACCAAGATGTGTGTCCCCAAGTACTGGGAAATGTATCCAGGGGGTCTGAAAAAGATTTTTTTTGACGAAAGAGAGGACAAGGGACACTGCCCAGAAATTCTGTTGTATCTCCTGGGTTCTTGGGTTGATGACCACATGTTGGCTCTGGAAATATATTTCCTCCCCCATTAGGAGCTGACATCTCACAGACATGATCTGCCTCCCCATCTTCTCCCACCTTTTTGAGTCATAAGGATCTACTTTCAATCTTTTGCTTCCCAGTTCACATGTCCCAAAAAGCTACATATCCTCCTGAGTGCAGGGCCCTGGGTGACCTGTTAATCCAGAAGTCACCAGCACTTACCCCTCCTGTACCTGCTTTCCTGCTACTGCTCCCATTTCTCCTTCATTTGTATCAATATTCCTATTTCTATTATGATTCCACAACAGGCAGCTCCACTGGTGCTCTGTTACCAGGTCAGCACCTGGGGCGTGTAAGCCTTTCCTGCTTGGATGTTCACCCTGCTTTGCCAAATTGCACCAAGACTAGAGGATCCAGAAGCTGCTTAAATGTTTCTCCTACTAATTAGCTCTGCCTTAGATAATTTTGCAGATAGAGGGAAGCTTTATGGTTAATGATAATCAAATCAAATCTCCAAAGTTTTTTAAATTTTCCACCTGTCTCTTTCACAAGCAGTTTTGAGTTAACAGAAAATGTTGCCTGAAGTAATTCACTCAACCTAGGTGAAAATACATGTGTTTTGATGTGGATTAAAAAAGAACAATTAAATTGTATGAAGAATAAAACTGTAGAATGGGACATTGGCAAAATTGACATGTTTTCTAGAATAGACTGTTTCTCTCTAAGTATTTAGGCTCTATAATAAGCAACGCTATTACATAATTGCAAATAACTTAATTAGCTGACAGAGCTGATTAAAAGTGTTTTTATAAATCAGCTGGAAAAAACTAACTCCCTTGCTACTCTGCTACACTGATAATAAAGAAGAAGTGAATTCTTTACTGAAATGAGTTCTGGTGTTTCACTGGTATAAGATGAAGTTTTGAGTAAAGAATGCAGGGAATTAACATTCCTGGAAATGAGACACGTAGCCTTGTGTGTCTTCTCACTGCATGAGAACATGCTGCAGTGTTTCTTGCACTGGGCCAAGGTTGTTGACCTGTCTGCTGGAGGAGCAGGAGAGCACCCATGGTTGTTAAAGCCGTTCTGATGGAGTTTGAGGAGAAGGAAAACCAAACCTTTTGCATTGTGGTTTGGTCAAGGGAGGTTTTCCACTTTTCCCCCAATGCCTTTGTAGCCCCTGGGTTTGGCATCGTTTGAGGGAATAGAGTATGAATAGGCCAGTTGGAAACAGTTACATACAGGGCAGCCTGTTGTCAGTGTGATTCTTTATCATTCCCATGTGTCTGGTAGTTATCTGAGCTCCCACCCAGCAGGGCTGCCTGGCTTGCCTGTCACAGAATCACAGGATCACAAGGTTGGAAAAGACCTTTAAGATCATCAAGTCCAACTGTTCCCATCCTGTGCTAAACCATATCCCTAAGTATCCCTAGTGTTAAAAACATCCAGGGATGGTGACTCAACCACCTCCCTGGGCAGCCTGTTCTAGTGGCCCTGTGCTCCATTTCTGTGTGAGTTACCTGTATGTCTGGTCTTCTGTGAAAAAGGTAAAGGCATTTTGCATCCTCATCTCATTTGCTCTCATTTGCTTCTTATGATAATTTATTCACATCTCACAAGTGCCCTTTCATTTAAATGTTTTCAAGTACTTGTATCATATAAATGTATGAAAAAATATGAGCATCATTCACACGACCTTATTATGGGGGCACTAGGGCGGAATAATTCCTGCTGCAAACAGACAGGTGAAAAGAGATGAATTTTATCAGTAAGGCCTTGGACTGCTACTGTGATCAAGAGGCATTTCATGTGTCTCAGAATTTATCTTCCTATCTGGCCTAGTAGCCTTCCAAATAGTTAGTACAAAAGAATGTTACTATCTTGATTTTGTTTCTCCTGTATGCAGTGGCAGCATCTTAATCTGGCTGATCAATTATCCTCAGGCCAAAGGAGGGTAAATGTTAAGAGTTTTCACATCTCTACTGGTTTAAAGAAAGGAACAAACACGTGGATAAAGGACTATTTAATTAAGAGAATCTGAGAAATGCTTCTAGTTTTAAAATCAGAATAAATCTCTAGACACTTGCCCAAATTTAAGACAAACAAAACTCCCCCTCTGCCCCAAGCAGCCTTTGACCTGTGGCAGTTTTTTCTGTTACAATTCTTGGGGGTGGGAGGTGGGGGAAGAAATCCTTTCTTCAGCAAAATAAGAGTATCATTTCCTGAATTTTCTACAAGACAAATTATGTTTCTTGGCATAGATTTCCATGACATCTATTGCTTTTATGTATGATCCAGACTGAAAAATGTGCCATTAATTTCTTGAGCCACAAATGATCATTTTGTTAGAAGCATCAGCCTCTGAACTTCTGATCTTGGGTTGTATTCCTGGGTTGGGGAATGTTCTTGCTGCTATTTCTACAATTCTTTTTAAAATAAGGATCAAATTTTAAAAAACCCAAAAAACAAAATGAGAAGGTGAATTGAAAGTTACATAAAAAAAAAAATCTATTGCAGAGAAGAATGTGTTTATTTGCTTTTCCTATAACATTCCCTTTGATTATCCTCTCATTCTTAACCCCAAGGAAGTACTTGTTTTGAATGCTGAATGCCAGCCAATGAATATGGGTAAGCAAATACAAGTGGTGGCAGCACAGGGAAGACATGCATGAGCTCAATTCATACATTACTTGTGGGCAACTCAGCATTTGGAATTCAGGGTGTAGCTTTGGGGATATGGAGGTGGTTGTGTTTTTATTTCTTTAAGCCTGACCCTCTTGGTTGCCAAAAGCAAGTTTCTGTTCTTCAGCTCACTATAGATATTTGACAGTGCTATTTAATTATTCAGTTTACCTGAACCTGGGACTAAAATAAATACATAAAAGTGAATAGAACTGCATGAAAACTGTGTGGTTAGGCCTTTACTGTACCTTTCAGTAACGTAAAGGAACTTTTATGCTCAAAACCTTGTTTGTAGGCAGAGGAAATAAATCTCATGTGTTACAAGGATTTGTCATAAGGACAATTGAAAACTTAAGAATTTAAATCAAGAGTCGTGTTCATTTTTCGCACTTTCTTCTCCCTCACCCTGGGATCCAGTTGGGATCATTTTCATGTTTGTTATTGCACTTTTACATCTTTTTCTTTCTTCATTGATCTGTAGCTCCATGCAGTTTCCAAATGAGTTTACTGTATATGGTGCCTTCTAAATGTGTTATAGACTTTTTCTCTTCTTTCTTTGTTACCTCCAAAACCTCTTTTGTCTAGCTCCAGGCCTACATGTCTTTAATTATGGATAAATTGTTTAAAGCCATGGGGTCTCCAGCACCAGTTTGTGCCCCATTGCACATCACCCCATGCCTTCTCTCCTTCACACCTCGTTGTGTTATCTCCCTTTTTCTGAGCTCCAGCTCTTGTAAAAGCCTGGATTTCTCTACACTGTGTTACAGCATTAGTTCTAAATATCTCATTCTGCATAGAAAATCAGCTTGTTAGTGCTTTCTATACCAAACTAAGGTTGTAGGTCACAATTATAAACAAAAGTCAACCAACTTAGCTACAGATGACTGGTCAACCAGAGAAATTGCTGTCAGAGCTAAACCAAGTAGAGCAAAGATGCAGGCAGGATGAGAAACACTCAGAGCAAGCCTGATGAGCCTCCCTCCTGAGGCCTTGCAAGCTCAGTACATAGCTTATGGCCTGTTACTAGCACTGTTAACACTGTATTATGGCTTCAGAGGATACTATCAAAAAGGAAAACAAAAACAGTAAGCCCATTGCGTAAGATCACTAGTTTCACCTAACAAATATAGGGCTTTAAATACTTATTTATACTTAAATATAGCCATACAAACCCATGAAAACCTTAAGATATTTGTTCATCATACAGAAATCTGTAACTTCTTTAGGTAGGCGTTCTCAGATATGAAGTATAATTCATGAAAGGCTGATAGTATGTACAAACACTGACAAAATTATACTAAGCAGTCATTGTAACAACTTGAAGCCAGCTGCAGTTAAATTCAAATGATGGCAAAATTTCAACTCAAGAGAGTTGAAATGGAAGCTTAAGATATCTAAATGGCTATAGACCTACTTGCACATAACACTTTCCCTGGTGTATTTTAGCACGTGCAATCCAGGATTAGCAGCAAGCGATCTCTCTGTGCAGGGTACAATATATTTTTATCTTTGATCTGAACCTACATGTGAGTCAGGCAGCAGGGGCTTGGCACATGTGGGTTGCAAGACTGACAAGTCAAACTCAAAATCCATGTCAGCCAGGGCTTCCCACCACAGTGTCAGAGCTGTGGTGTGGCTACAGATTATATATGCATTTTAACAGGGCATCCATTATACCAAAACGTTGACCCAATATTGAGTAGACCTACAGCTTTTACTAAGTTCAAGCTTAATAAAAGATCCAGGTTTTGCAATGTCAGGGTTCATGGACAGAAAATGTATGGAGAAGAGCAGTGAGTGTGTTTTTTCCGTTGCTGGGGAGTTACTGCATAAGGGGAAGAAAAAATGGTTGAGGAATATTATGACGCTTTCAAGTGGTTGACTACAGATATAATGACAGCTTAATGACCAACCATGGTAGGGGAAGAAGTCTGGTAACATACACACCAGCTGTATTGAGAACTTATTATATATACTTCCATTGAAGTTATCAAGAGAAAAGTAGTTTTGCTGTTCAGAATTTTGGAAAAAGAGAAAAAATTAATAATTGTATGAGGTCTTTCAAATTTCTTCAGTTTTTCTGATACTGCATTATTAAGAATGATTGTGGTGTCCAAACAGGTAGTTCATTTTCTTCCATGTTAAAGAGAGAAATACTTTCTCAAGATTTGATTCCTCTTTCTGACCGCTGTTGAAAACACCTGTCTTGATGTTTTCTCTTAAGTAATAACTTATCTTTCAGGAAGTAGTAACTTATCTTTTGAAGTGTTGTAAATTAGACAGTGAGGAAAGACAGCCCAAAGTTTGAATTACTAAAGTGGGTCTTTTGAAAAATTACATCAGTTCCTTCTACTATCCCAAGTTTGGGTTGTTTTTTTTTTTCATTTGGGACATTGAGGTTTTCAGTAACACAGTATCTCTCCGTGGAGCATGAACAACAACAGTGACAAAAATCAGTGCAAAATCAGACCAAGGTACAGATGTGAAAATCTGTTCTTTCTTTCCACCTATAGTGAGGGTAGGAGATGCATGTGTATATTTGGAGTTACAGAAATAGCTCAAAATGTATCCTCAGCTTGTTTTTCTACTACTTTAATACACTGTAAAGTAGCAGCAGTTATTTCAGGTAATCCATAATCTAGAAAAGAAGCATGGGGATGAGGCATAGGTGTCTGACCACAAACAGCAGTGATCAGGATCAAGTAAGAAACAAAACAAATGTCTCCTGTTTTCCAGCTCTGTTCTGGTTCATGGTAGAGCCCCAGAGAGTCCTGTGATGCATCCTGGGGATACCCACTGGCTCTACAAAAGGTAATATGTAGAGACCCTTTGGCAAATCTCCTATTCTTCATCCAACATTGGGCAAGTTACCACAAAGGTATAAGGACCAAATGAAGGTGTCCAGGTCGGAAACACAGTGGAACCAACCTCCTAGGCAGGTTTGTTCAAAAATGCCACAGGATGAGTTCTAGTGCTATCAGTCCCTTTCCTCTGACAGGAAGAATCAGGAATAGAGCTCATTTTGTAAAAGAAGGCACTATACAATTGATGACTGTCAAAGTTAGATTTTGATCGCTAATAATAGAAAGGCCAGAGTTGAAAATGCAATAGCTAATACATCGTCTTCCCAGAAACTAAGTAGCTGCTATAGGTTATCATAGACATCTGAAATAGTTTCAGTCTAGAAATTGTGGGTAGTTTAAGGGCAGACTCTTGTCATTTAGGTCTTTCCGTGATCTATTTACTCACCCCTCTGGTAGAACAATAAAAATACTTCTTCTCTAGAAGTCATATAGAAAATAACAAATACAAGAGTAATGATGTGTCATTCTGTCATAGCCTGTGATTTGTTAGATAGCTTTTCTGTGGACCGTATTTGAAAGGTGTTATTAAACAAACATATTTGCAAAAGAAAGCTTTACTCTTCTTAAGTGGTTTTCCAATAGATTCAGTTTATTTGCCTTATTTCCAATAAACATATACTCTTTGGATTTTGCCTACAGAATATTTCCTGGAACAGGAAAAATGTCATTTAAAACCATCCTAAAAAGCTATTAGAGAAATTGTAGCTACCTTCGAACTCAACTCTCCATAGTAGTGACAGAGATACCTGTGATATTTTGGTTATCAAAAATATGTCATAAAAGGCGAGTAATTAACAGTGTATAATCTCTAGTGAGGATCTGGAGGAGTAACTCTCTCTCCTTTGTGACAAAAACTGCACAAGTGCTGCTGATCAGGCTTAAGCAGGGCTTGATCCAAAAAACGTGGAGAAAGCTCAAACTCTCCTAAAGGGGTTTTTGAGAGGGCTTTGACAGCAAAATTACTCTCCATATGAGACAAAACTTGATTTCAGCATTACTGTAATAGCACTGTTTGGACTGCAGGACAGAGATCCTTTCTTTTTCTGTCTGCAGTTGGCATATGACAATGTCCTCAGAGTGTCCAGAGTGTTATGGGCAAGGAGATAAGGTAAACCAGTTCTTATTTATGAAATACCTTTAAATCATAGCTCCTTCATGCTACACTGCAGATATTTGCTAGGCATTTCGCATAAAATTTGCTTTTTGCTATACAATGTACAGTCAGTTTTTTATTTTTGTATTTATTATCGAGACATAGAGACAGCATGTTGGCAGGACTCTGTTATGCATTGTACACTGCTCTATCTTCCTTCCTAAATTTGAGATGGAACATAGCAAGGCTGAAACTCTTAGTAACACAAAGCCTCCTGAATCACCAGTACAGACTTACCTTAGAAGCTTGTCTTGAAATGAGTTGCAACCTGTCATTGTAATGATGTCATGAAATCATGAAAATTTGAGGATATTGCAGTTTTGCTTTTACTTCTACCAAAACACATTTAGTTGCAGAGGTGATGATTTGGGGAGGGACTGGGGAAGCAGAGGCTGATACCTTGGCACCTTTAAAGTACTTTTGTTCCAGAAACTGGGAGTTCAGCATTTTCTAAAGAAAGTTGTCAAGTGGCCACCGGAAATGCAGGTGTCTAAAATCACCCCTGATTTTGTCACTAATGCAATTTTCTGCATTTTAATTACAATTTAATATTTATTTCTATAGCTACTAAATACTTCTCTTACTGTGATTGTTTTTCAGCCCACTGAATTCTTTCAGTTTGCTGTAACTTTGGCTGTTTCCTTTGTCTGAAATGTGCAACTGTGGTTTCAGCGTTATTACAGATAGTGTTAGACAGTGAATTGGGGTTAGATTTGATGGAAAGAGTATTTGAAAGAAGCCTTGAAATTGCTGATACCTGAGAACGCCCCTCATATACATTTTAGAATGTAAAACGTTGTACTGGACTTTTACCAAATGTAGAATTGATTAGGAAAAGTAGAATCTTTATCCCATGGGAAACATCTTAGAACAGGAGTAGAATCATTGTGAGGTGTAAGGATTTAGCCTGTCTGCCCCTTTCTCAATAGCCTACTTACTCCCTGTGGCTGGGGCAAGTAGGGTGAGTAACAGCGTGAGGGTTATTCACAAGTGAAGTTCTCCCTTGATGGGACCTGCACAGGACATTTCACATTAGTGTGCATTGGCAAGTTCAGGGACAGCGCCAGGGAAATGACTCACCTCCAGGAGTCTATATCTGTCACTGAGGAAGATGGAAGAGTCGAACTCTTCTGACTGAAGAGATAACGAACTGCCGAATGGCTGGTGGCCAGCTGCCAGGGTCTGCCCAGGGACGCAGCCATCGTGGAAAAGTCTCTAAGAGGTTAGATCTAATAGCTGGGCACCTGGGAAAAGCTAAATGTATATCCAAGGCTTTAAATTCAGCTTTCTGTTAAATGTGTTGTTGTTGGATGAATGTTCAGTGTTTTATAAGGCTTCCTGGTTGTTAGTAATCACTGCCTTTTTTTCCAAGAGAGGAGAATCGCAGACACAGAAAAAGTCAGGACACATAAGCTAACTGTGGCTGTCCACAGCAAAGGGTGGCTCAGAGCCCTGGAGATGGGATGGAAAATCATGTCAGTTAGCCTCAGGAAAATTAAGTACAAGGGCTGTAAGGAATGAACTCAAGGAGAGCAGGAGGGAAGACAAGTGTCATTAGCCCAGAGATGGTGATATGGGTTTTCTGGTATGTACCTTCATCCCACACAACAGCAAAAATGGTTGCTTTATAGATGTTCTCATCACCTCCAAAAGCTAAAGCACTTCAGATTACCTAAACCATCCATTCAATCTCTCCCCATGGCTGGATCCCTTCCCCTCCAAGTCAGACTTCCCTGTCAAAAAAGATTAATAACTCTGGCATATTGGTACACCTCTCTGCACCTGCAAACGTGCACCTGTGAGCCCAGGCCATGTAGAGAAAATGGTGTGATGCATGTGAATTAGCAAACAATATTACTTAGAAGGACTAAAAGAATACTTCTGCTTTTACATATGCTGCCCTTACTAGGCTTGAACAGATTTATATAATCCTGTGTAAGGCTTTCTTGGTACTGATAACAAGTTTGTTCTGTAACTATATAACATGCCCAGAGATGTTCTATATAGATATGTCCAATTTTCCAGCAGAAGAAATTATTTCAGAAGAACAACCCAAGGAAAAAAGCCCCATCTTTTAAAACAGTGTTTTTTCATGTCTTTCTGCAGATGATAATAAAGAAAAGTCTGTAATTAGCTGTTTGGCCCAGCACATTTTCAGATTTTGTATTTCTGGTGGAATATAGTTTAAAAAAAGCCAGTATTCTACTCCACATTTTTATTTCCATTGTTTCTATACATGTCTGATATCATAAGAGATTAATAAACCAAATAATAAGGATACTTCTTACATATTCATTTTCTGAACCACATGCCATATTTGCTCTTGGATTAAAAATATTTTACTAACATTTTAATGCATAACATTATTTCAGTATTTTTAATGTATTAAAACCACTCTTGTTTTTATAAAGAAGAATTCTTAGTTCATCTTTTATCATAAAGTGTGTACATATCCTTGGAATACTTATTGCCTGTACAAGGATTACTAAGGGATTACTGATATTTAATTAATATTGGAGAATTCTAGAATATTTACATGTTGATATTCCTTCTCAGGAGCAACTTGATTAATAATACTTTATGTGAATCATGTAAGGATATAAAAACGCATCACTTCTTCCTACCTCATCTTCTTGCAAGATAGAAACCAGCTTTTAGATAGGTCTTTCTAAACTTTTACCTTTAAGAACAAACATAAAGAATTTACATAGCTAGTGACTTTAGGGGGTGATTAATACCATATTACAATAGGTTATTTAGAAAAATGACATTTTGTACTGCCTATTCTTGAAATCTCTAGGGACAGTGAGATATCAGTTCCCATTAGCAGGATCTTGACCTTGGGTACTCCTAAATGGGTATATGACTGCTGCTAATTGCCTATGTCTTCAACACAGTAATTCTATAATATAAACAAGTGTATAGCAATTTTGGCAAATCCTGCAGTGTTTGTTGAATTTTTCTCTGGTGTAGTCAAGATGGATCACAGCTTGAGAAAAGAGCTTGTCAAAGAGGAATTAGGATTGTACCTGGCTAAAATTCTGGATACAACAGCCAAAAGAGGGTCACTCCCCTAGTTCTATTCTCAACTGTCTGACACAACAGAAGCTCCATATTTTTTACAGGAATCATGTAAATGCATGCCTTTTGATGCATGTTTGGTGTGCAGGTTCACGTTTTCCCTTAAGAATTGATGTGATGAGGTGCTGCGGTCCAGAACTCATAAACGGGTGTAAAGGCGCTGCCACTGTAAAGAGCTTGGAATATCTTGGCAAATAATAGATGTATAGAAATGCCAACTGTGATGTAAACAACTTCAGATGAATTAGTACAGCACTAAAGGGAATGCATTTAAAGGAATCACAGTATTGAAGAGCTTAAAGGGAAAGTGGTAGATTTCTGAAATATGAAGAGCTTTTCCAGGACAGTGAAAAAGAAAGATCTTGTGAAGATAGTTTGCTTTTCCCCAATGGGTAGAAACAGTGGATTTGAACCAAGGTTAAGGCAATTAATGGGAATTATTTTCAAAATCTATAATGAGGTGTCTCACGGAAGGAAAATTTGGCAAGTGCTCAGCCTGGTACTCAGATGGTCTATAAGAACTGTGCAACTATCAATGGAAAAAGTGCCAGTAGATGGTGCTCAAGAATATGCAGACTTATTTCTGGTTCTGTAGGATGAACTAATCTGTGCAGTTATGTGTGAGCAGCTCTCTGCATAACTTGCAGAGTGCCTTGAAAAAAGGCCAGATCTCAAGGAAAATGCTACACGTTCTGTGCATCCTGTACATCCTAAATAATGTCAGGAACCCTCTGGATCATGATCTCCCCAAAGGAAGGGTCAGTGTAATTCTTTCTTCTTTTGTCAGGTCTAAGATGAATCAGTAGCAAGTCATGATTGGTGTTGTCAAGAAATGCTGACAAATTTGACAGTGAGGGCACTGCTGATTGCCCTAAAACCATATTTTTATCTAAAAAATTGCCTTGCCTGGCTTATTCATAGCATTCCTTTCCTGGAGAATTGTCGGTGTCGGAAAAGGTCTCTAGGTTTTGTAGGAGAAATTGTCGGTGCTGAAATGCAACTGCTTTCTCACTTCATTATGACTGTGGATTTGATGTCAGCAATCTGTCTGTAAAGTTTCCTCAATGTCACAGACAGGTTTAAAAATATATAGGAAAAAATAGTTAAAACTTGTGCATTTTTCAAGGTGTTTTCAGCGTTGTGCTATAGTTTGCTTCAGAGTATAGAGAGAGGCACAGTCTCCATCAAAAAAATATTTCTGCTCAGGGGCTGTCTAGGGAGCAGCAATACCACAAACAATCAATTGGGTTTTTTGCTTTGTTGTTAGAATTTGGGGCTTTTTTACATCATCTGTGTCTATTATTCCATAAATAACATGGTGTGGCATTGTTTGCACGGAATTATCCTCTAGGATTTTTCATGTCACACATTATTTAGGGCTTATCAAAGTGCTTCCACGTGCTGGACACACATGTATTTTTAAGACTTCTACTGATGGGTTTATTTTCTTACATGTCGTCTTTATGACGGTCTAAACCCCTTGAACAATTTGGACATGAAATAACCACGCACATGCAATATTAACACTTCTGTGTGCCTGTTGCTTCTCTGATATCTCAGAATCTTTTCTGTTCAGTGTCCTTCAGTGTTTGTTTTAAATTTTGTTAAACACACTAAGAAAAGTGAACAGCACAGACAAAATCATCCTGTCATTGAGACTCCCACAGCTACAGGCCCTGAGAGATCATCATCTTCTCTCAAATTTGAGCTGTGTTGAGTATTATATGAGGCAGTGGGAAAGGTGGGGGGATTTAGGTCCCTTGCTAACGTGCCTTTTCCAGCCTGGTGATAAGTGCAACCCCTCTGCAACCTGTAAGCAGTAATGAACTCACACTGCAAAATGCAGCCAAAAGCTGCAAAGGGTGGGTAGGTTGCTAGAAAATCGGGGGCAAGTGAAAGAGTGAAATGGTGTTTGAATGGGAAACCAGTGTAGGATCAATTCTTTGTTGCACTTGAGTGGTCCGACTGTTGTTGTCTGTGTCCCTGCAGATGCTGCAGGGAGTCTCCCATGAGAAAATTCCTCTTTGGCAGCTGGAATTTTTAATTTGTTTTTTAGACTGGAAACTGTTTTTTCAGCTTGTGATTTGCAAGCCAAAGATTTGACCTCAGATCTCAGACATCAGACCAGGATTACCTCTGCTTGAGGGAGTGGTAGTTGCACTTCCCAGTTAAAAACTAAATCAAATAATCAGAAACACTCAGAGTTGGAGGGTAACTATGATAACCAGTGATTTTTGGACAGATAATAATATTCATACAAAGGCCTAGTCAAAAATCTCATTACCTGCAACTCCTCAAATTATCAGGCAGGGCAGTGATTCCTTGGAAAGTAACCTTTTCATCCCTTTGCTTTGGCTCTCAGTAGCAAGGGCTCAGACTGGGTGGGAAGGTTAATTTAGTACCCTGGCGATTGTGGTTCATGTGCTTCACCAGAAATAGAGGGCATTTTGGGTCCACAGCTGGACAGAGAGTATTATCAGGGAACTGTGCAAAACAATTTAGGAAGTTTCTTTTAATACCAAGAACTTTATCATGCAAGTTGTGGAAACATTTGTGGGTTTTCAGAAGCCTTAATGGACTACCATTTGAAAATATGTATTTTCAGGTATTCTCTGTCCAAACATCTAATCTGAAAATTACTGCCTGTAACACTTGCATAAAGTGTTTGTACAAGAATATTTATCACAGCTCTGCTGTAATATTTCTGTCTGAAATATATCCCTAGGCCTGGCATAGAGATGCCTTTTCTCTGTTTCGCCATGAAGAGTTTTCGTTGAATATGCCTGTGAATCTAAAAAAGGAAGACAGAAAGATCATATAATCTTTGGATGCCTTATGTATAATAATAGGAAAAAAATAAAGTTGAAAAAGGAAATTATCCATAAAAGTAAACACTGAGTGCCAGACTGGGAAAGACCCACCCTCTAGCATCATTTAGTCTTCTGCAATCTCAGATAGTCCTGTAAAAGTACATCAGAGTTGGGTCCACAGCACGTCTGCTCTTCTTATTTCATGGACAAAACCCCTCATTTAAGCCATGAAACATTTCTTCATTCTCCTGTAAAAGCTTATGCTCAATGGCTAAAATCTCATTATACTAAATACTAAAACAGGTTATTCATCAATCTGACAGCTGAATCTTCTGCATCAGTTTTCTAGGAAAACCTTCCATCTATTTTGTGCATTTGCTTAGAGCAACAACAAGGAATAGCTGCTTTCCTGATCATCCCTAATTCTTGTTTAATGGAGTACTACCCTATTCTATGGCAATATTCTGGCTGAATACCTGTGAAAAAACATGTGACCAATGTATTGCTTTGTAATGCAGATTGGCTGTGGTATTATATCTTTTAAAAATTTTTATTAACTACTGGAATAATCTGTATATTTTTGTTGTCTTTCACCGCAGATTTGCATAATGCTCAATAAAACATGTTTTTGTGCACACTGACAACTACAAGATGCACCTCTATGCATAAGTTTAATTTCACAGTCTTGTTAAATTTTGAAAGGATGGTACCTCTCACCTGTGAAAGATAATTTATATTTGATGTTCCATATTTAACAATATACTCAGAGGTATAGATCGGATCTCATTTTTAGAGGTACCTATGTAGTAATGACTCTTTGACACTGAAGGTTAAGAATAGGGATAGAGAGAGTGAATTCAGCTGGGTGTAAAGGCTTATCCTACTAACAACCCATTAAGCATATATTACAATTTTGTTTCGCATAAGTGCTAATAAATACAAGGCCTCAAATCAACACTGACCGGGGGCTTTAAACTGTTGTCATGTCAGCTTGACATATCTCCTTTCCAACTGTTGTGTTCTCTTTTCCCACTGAAGAGACAGATTCTGTCTGAATCTAGTGGCTCTTTGAGCACCTGTGTGTAACATATTTGACGTTCATATTAATTATTTTTTGAGAACTGAGGATCATGAGGAGTGAGTTAATGTAGGTCTTAATTTTTTGTATTTGACATGAGTCTTAAATTTTTAAGACCATAAGCTATTCTGTGTATTAGTGCATCTCAGTCTCAATCTTTTTAATTTATATTTCTTTCTGCACTTTATTTCATAACTTTAATTATTTTCCTAATTTACTAGTAAGGCGTGTGTCTCAGCCTAGGTCAGCATTATATCATTGTCTTTGCCTAGAGAGCTTGCCCTTTCAAAAAACAGAATAGGAGATTTTTGAAAGTATCCATAAACCAAACATTATTTAAATTATTTTTTTTTAAATCATCATACCAATCAAGTATATACCATCAAGTCCAGATGTCTCTGGAAATTCACATTGTAGCATAGGAAAGTGCTATCCAGAGTCCTCCTCTCAAGTTTTAGAACCTCGGGTTAGACAGACATTTAGTTAACACTCTTGAAGTCTTTTCAATAACTTCTTTTTTTTTCTGTTGGTTGAAGTAGAAAATACAGCAGGACTTTATTAGACTCGGGAGTTTTGTTTTTTCTTGTATAAATTGAAGTATATCCCCATCTGTAATGCATTTTTTAGTTGAATCAGGGTATTAACTTTTCAAGCTAACTCTGTAGTCCCACAGAAACTGGTAGAAAAAAAAAAAAGAAAAAAATATAAAGATGAAAAAGAAGAAGAAATTGAAGAAATTTTCTTTATTTAAAGAGAACCCTAAGTTTTGAATTAAAGTTTTATCGGACTACTTTTGAATATAACATCATGGTCTGTTATGATTAGGAACTTTATTCTCCTTGTTTAAAAGGTAAGTTGAGTCAGACCTTACACTCCAAAAATAACAGATCAAACCCAGGTTGACTGGTAGATGAACATGAGAGAACATGTGGGCTTCAGAGAGTCCTTCAGAGTGAAAAAGATTAATCACCTGCCCTCATTCTAAAAGCAGTAGCAGTGCTCCAGCACTGGAGCTAAAAACTGTGATAGCTCACTACCATCCCAAAAGCTTCTGTCTCCTACTTACCATAGGGTAGAAGTATGGATGAAGACAAATCATAGGGTAAAGTTCTTTCTCTAAACTGAAGCCAGATACAACTCAATGTCATTGGAATAAAGTGGGCTGAACTTGAGCAGATGAAAGTCTGACCTCAGGCATGTGGAAGTTGGTAGGAATCTTTCAGCTAATGTTAGATTTTTGCACTGGAAGCGTGCAGCTGCTTGGTTGTTACTGAAGGCGGCAAAGGGAACCATATGTGAGTAACCAGGGACCAATTCTTCTTTTTGCTCTTTTCCAAAGTAGGAAAATTGCCTAATTTTAACTGTCGGAACCAAAGTTTGTTGGAATCAATAGCAGTCTGTCTAAGTGAGAGCTAGTGAACAGCATAACAGCGACAAATAGCAGCTGCGTTATGTACCTTGCTTCAGGTCCTTCTGGAATGAAAGCCACTAAAAATAGAAGCAGCACCGTGCTGAAAGTTAGCCCAGTGAGCATACCTCAGTTTTATCATTGTAAAATTGCTTTCTTACCAGTAGGGAGAATTTGATTCCTTGTCTGTGCCAGAGGGATGAAACAAACAAACAAACTACTTTATAATTTCTGGACTCTCTTGGATTTTTGCATTTGAGCCAAAGAACAGCTAAAAACAGAGTAGGTTTTGTATTTCTTCTAAAAAAATTCTGATGCAGCAGAAAAATTACAATATCCAGCAAAGCAATTTGGGAAAAAAATGTTAAATAGCAAGATAGACATCTCTTTTTCCTGCTTTTTAAATTTAGATTCAAATACCAGCTGACACCAACAAGTATCTGAAAGACATCACAAAGTGTCAACAACTTGAACAAAACCTGGGCTGTGCAGGGGAAGTCATACACATTTGGCTCCATTAAGTTGAATCCACCAAATCTGGCTCCACTAAACAAAGCTGTCAGAAACAAACAAAGAGAAATCCTTTGATACTTCAAAATATACAGCAGAGATTTATTGAATATGTCTTTTGGTAATACAGCCACTTTACAACACACTGCTGTTGATTCTTACATAGATGAGGCTGTTTAAAAAAAAAAAGTGTTTCAGCAATTTACAGTTTTCAGAGTTAATAAAGTTATTTTATTAATGGAAAATTCCTCTGTGCTGGACTTCAGAACCTATTGATTTTATTTGGGTAGAATAGTGGCAGATTGCTAAAGGTATGAGTTCAGGAGAGCTGATGCTGCAAAAAGAAAGAGTATCTCCTACAAAAATTTAATTATCTTGACACTAAAGCCGCATCTTATTTTAAAAATTAATCTCCATTAAAAAAAAAAGGCAATGTCTAAAAGTAAAATGCTTGTCATGTGCTATTGGCAAATCCGAAATGAAATTGCAGCCAAGAATGATTGATTACACCTAAAGCAAAGAGCCATGATATGAGAGTAAAAGTGGGTTGACAGAAAAATATGTGACTGAGAAATAAACTTTGGTTGGGACTCCAGAAGTGAATATAGTAATCAAAATAAAAGTAGAAGTGTAAAGCTGACATAAGATGTGAAGATATTTGGTGCTTTACCTTCTGCTGCATGGTAAAATGAAAGTTCAGCAGAAGAAATGGTGATATCAACCTGGGTCAGTAGCAAGGTAATCAGGGCTTTTTAACATCTTCATTTTTCAGTGTGGGAAGGGAGTGGAGCCTTCAGTGAGTAGCCACATCGCTCAGCCATGAGCAGATGCTTTCAGTTTTTCCCAAGTGGGATTTTTGGTTTAGCCCTCCTGGAGTATATTCCCTGCTCTTTACTACAGTTTGATGCTGGTGCATATAAAAGTGCAGTTTTCTGGAGCTTATGACATATTACCTGGTTTGGCAGGGGGGGTGGACTCAATCTCTTGAGGGCCCTTCCCACCCCTATGATTCTGTGATTACCATTATATGCTGTAATGTAGAGAGACTGTGCATGGATATGCATAGCATATGTAGAAGTGCATATATTATCAGTGAAAGGTTGAGTCTATTTGTGAGCTGCTTAATTTTCACCTGTGTTTTGGAATCCTTTCTTGGGGTGAAGATGCCTGAGGTCATACGTCCGTGTGCCCATAGAGAGACTTTCCTATGCTTTTCTTCAAGGAAAGATCTTGGCCTAGGAGCGTGAAGAAGCAAGGTTATTTCCCTGGGGCTGGCTGGGATGAGACTGGGAATATTTGATCTGGGGTCACAACGGAGCGAAGATGTTATAAAAATCTATGCAGTGTTTCAGGTTTTTCTTCTTCCTTGAAAACATGGACTAAATGGGCCTGAAGCAGAGACACCTCCTCACTGGGTGCTATCTTAATGACACTGAAAAGGCACACTTTGTTTTGTGTTTGCATTGATAAAATAGCTATAAATCAAATTTATTTCTATAATTTTTTTTCTGTGCATCTCAGTAACAAGTTACAGTATCTGGACTGTCTGGTTAAGCATGTTTATAGACCAAGACAAGGTAAAAAGATAGAGGTACATTGTTAGAGGTAATGCGCGTCTTATTTAAGAGGAAAGGAAAGCTTGCCCAGTATTTGCCAGGTATGTTTATATGAAGTGGAGTAAAAAGCAGAGGAGAGAATCAATCTTAAATATAACAGACCTAGATTCAGATGAATTCTGCGGGTCACGCCTTGCTGTTGAAGTACTTTGTTGTATATTATTGGAATATAGAAGCAGAATTTTCTGGGCTATAATATTGCAATTAAAATTGTTTTATGGACAGAGAGCCTTCAGAGTGATATCCCAGTGCAATTTCAGAGCCAGAGGTCTTGCCACCAACAAATAGCTGAGTGCTTCTGGTATGTTAATGACAGAGAAGTGTAAAGCAACCATCAAAAAATGGGATTTCCAGTTTCACTGTTAAATTTAGATGTATCACACGAAACCCCACCCTTCCTCACAAATAAAGCTCTACAGATGCCACTAACACAGAACCCAAAATATAATTATTAGGTGAAAGCGTGTTTGTTAGGGCAGCTCTGATTTAAACTTACAACATCTACTAAAGAACCTACAAGAACCTTGCTTTTCACTATGGAGGTCATTCAGCAAATTCTGTGTCTTTTGTGTGTGATCAGGTAAACATCATCATTCACACAAACACACATCCATACATCAATTTTATAGCACTGAGAATTTCAACAGGCTGGATCAAATTAATACATTCTTTTTGAAAAGAGAGACGTTATAGCTAAAGCCACTTCTTAAAAACAGTTTAGGAAAAATGTTCCCTCTAAATCTGTGTTTCAGAGTTGAAAAGCCAACTCTGTTCTTACTTGATTTTTGTTCTAAATAAATGCTTAATACCTAAAATTTCCACTGAGAGTTGTTGGCACTCAGCGCGCTTTAAAACTAAGCAAGAACTATTTACATGGAATTTTTTAATTTAAAAACTATGGTACATAAAAGCTTCTTGTGATCTGAGCCCAGGGATTCAATATGTTGAAGGACATTGATTCCTACTCTTTGCGTGCTTTGTCACCACTGGGAATCAACGCCCCCCCCAGATATTATCATGGTTTCTGTATGGAGACCCTAAGTTATGCAGAATACATAACCTGGATGAGAGCTGACTATCTAGCACAGCCTAAAGAGATGCCTCCCACCTGTCAGTTAGAAGCAGATAATACACAAAAGCTCTATCAGTTTTATGAAATACACCTATCACTGGTTCTACCTCTTTCTTTTATCCACAACTTTTATGGGTTGCAGAAACATAACCAAAAGATGCTATTGGAGGTCCCATCTCTTACTTTTCACAAAAATGGGTGAACTGTTGATCTGCTATATTCTAGGGATGTCTGAAATGTTCCTTTGAACCTGTTCCAGTCAGGAGGAGGTTGAATTAGTATTACTGTCGTGAAATGATGTAGTGGTTAAGGTATCCTCCAGAAACTGAAGGGAAGAAGGGGGGAAAAAGGAACCTTTCAGTTCATGCTTGGTTTTCCGAATGTTGTGTTTTGTACAAGGTGGAATAGCCTACAACCTTGTAACATGAGATGGAAAAAACCTGAGGCGTTCTATGTGCCTGAATAATTTTGTTGTATTTTTGTATTCACATGATATTTAGAAGGAAACATCTCTTTATACTATGTGTTTTGGCTACTTCATGTCTCTTAGCGTCTGTTTGGTAATGGTTTGGATGTTATTTTCTGTAATTTGTGTTTAGGCTTTTTTCCTGCATAAGATGACACTAAGTTCCTGTTCATGTATTCACAGCATATATTTCATTGTAATTCCCTGACAAACTACTGATAGGTGAAGAAAAGCGTAACCTCTTCATCACTGCACCTCTTGCCTTTTAATTTCTTGATACATTTTTTTCTTCTTCTTTCCCCTGTATGACCAGGCAGATTGATGGCTAGAAGACAAGGAACACATAGAATGGTTTCTCTCTATTCATTTTCTTTATTTATTCTGTGATATAAAGTACTTCCTGAAATTTATAAAACAACAGCTGAAGAAGGGGATATTTTTAAAGAACTGACTCAAGATTTCTGTCATAACCTACCCAGGAAATGCACTACACATTTTTCTAGCAAGAGTTTTGAAGGAAATGTTCTCCACTGTGGGAAGGGAAGGATCAGAAATGGCAGTAATATCGGTGCTTGCCTCAAGTAATTCTGTTGACGATAGGGGGTAATTAACGGAATTAACCATGTGTTTTATGCATTTTTAAGTAAACACATAGAATATTAGTTGCACAGGAAATAGCACTCTCATTTGTAAGCATGTAAGAAGGACCACAGGGGTTGCACCAAAGATCCATTTAGCTGAGTGTGTTGTTTCTTTGCTTGGCAGCAATAGATACTTAAGGAAAACCCGAAACGGAGACTGCATAAAGAGAGTTTAACTCCTGGCTTGCAGAACAGTGCATAAATGCCCAAGAGAAAGAGAAATTGGTTTAGGACACTGAACCATCCTTAAAATCTCCAGTAAATAGATTCAGGCTCCCTAGTTATCAGACTCAGGATCAGCTTCTTGAACCCCATTTTGGTTTTGTTTCACCCTTTTGATTCCCAACTCTCTGAAGCATTGTAGTATAACCTAATTATTAAGTCCTTTACTAGGTATGTCTTCTCAGCCTTATGGCTCACAAGGTTTGGGCCTGTGATGGCAGTAATACTTTTCTGTTTTTCTTCTGTTTTATTTTTCTGTTGGTTGTAATTAGCAGGAACTAGATTCTTCTCTGATATGTAATTTAAATTACCCAACTTGATTTTTCTCATCTTTTGTTATTTCATCAAGCTTAGAACAGAACAGAATAAACAAACTTTGCCACAGTCTAACTGTGAAAAAGTATGAAGGGAGTTATATGCCCTTCCAGCACCACTTATCCTGTTGCCAGGGTGTAGAAGGAAAACATTTCAAGAAGACAGTGAGTGCAGAATATCAGGAAATCACAAGCATTTTGCAGTCTTGGTCCTGAATATTGCCTGCAGGTGTTAACCATATATTAGTGGTTTTGTTTTTAAAAGCACTAGAATTAGAAGTATTGTATGAGGTGGTTGCTGGAGATAGATAAGCAAATATTTCAGGGTTTTTTTCCTTTCTCTATGGCTCCTGATGACAAGAGGGCACAGAGGCAGACTACCACCTTCCCACCTTCCAGTCATCATCTTCCCATTCTTTCTCTGTAGTTACCACAAAGCCTCCTCAAGTGCCTACGTTGATTGTGCTGTCCTTATGTATAAAATACAAGTTTCTCATTACCTCTGACAGTGCTTTAGTTTGGTGCATGGTACACCTGCTACTCCATTTTCAAAGCATTACATAAGGGGAAGGAACACCTTTTTGGAGACCAGCAAGAACAAACCTGTCTCTCTGGAGGCTGTGTCTGGCTCCACAGTCAGGGCTTCATTTCTTCCCTTTGGGCTTACAGAGAGTTTAATAGCACTGACTTATTTTCCTGAGGCCTTAGTGTAGAAACACTCTCTGTTCAGTGCAGTGGGAAGAATCCATAGAATTGATTTGTTGCATTCAATAGATGTTTGAAAAGTCAGAAGGGTAAAACCAGGAACATATATGCAATGGTTACCTTTAACAGCAGTGCACAGTTGCTTTTGTGACGGTCTATTGAGTCCTGAACCAGCTGATGAATTCTACAGATTCAATGTAGATTACTAGCATGATTTTGGCAGACCAGGGAAGTTGCAAAGGAGAAATATAATTTTATGCAGAGGCACAGAGTGTTGAGCTTGGGGTTGTGTTTTTATAAAGGTGGGTACGAGTCAGGTATGTTTTAAGCATTATAGAACAGCATAGTTCTAATAATTTGCTTTAATTTTCTGCAAATCCTCAAACCAGGTGGGTTAGATCCAGATACAAGTTTTCTATGATGACAGTTTGTCAGGGTTTGAGAGGAAAAGAAATGAAAACTCTGAACTCCTCAGAGCATCAGCCTTTTTGAACCCCAATGCAGAAGCAGAATAGTACCAACCATCTCTTTCCTGCTAAATAAGGACTCCCCGCTGGTGCATTTTGCTCCTGCGCTGTTGCCCTACCCAGCCCAGGAGAGTGGGGAGACTTGAGGGCACCTTAACAGTATTCGGATTTTTCTTTGATAGAAAGCAGCATGTAGAAAATTAAAGGTAGATGGATTTGAAAATACAGGGTTTAAATGCTGATCAAATCATGCTGGTTGAGAGTGTCTTGTCATTGTTTTCCCCATAAAAGAAAAGATGTGAGACATTCTTTTTTCCATCTACACCTCACACAGGGTCTGAAGAATAGGATCCCTGCACAGACTCTCAGGTCTCAAGGTAATCAGCAGCTGTACTTGCACCATTGTGTTATGTGAAAATAGGGCTATTCAGCAGGTGAAATGCAGCTTCCTGGGACTATGTCTGAAGCCACTGCACAGAGCGTGAACTGACTGCTGGCTGAGAAAAGACCTAATGATAACTGCTGCACCTGAACAGTCTTGGCTGTTCAAATAAGAGAGCAGCTATTTTCTCCTGATTATTCTCATCACCTTTCTTTTCAGAGGGTTCACCACAGAAGGACCACAGTGGCACTGCAAGGCTACAAGTTCAGATCCTCCTCTTCCTTTTCAGACACCAGAGCTTTGCAAAAGTCACAGGTTCAGAGATTTAGAGATCTGAGAGCTTTTACATTTATATATAAGTATATATGCACACACACATGTTTCAGAGTGAATGAAGAGCTGCAGCTGAAAGTGATGAGTTTAAGGAAAATAAGAAATTGGTCATGAACAGGATCGCGTCAATAGATGGCGCCTTGGGGCTCTCTCCAGGACCCCCTTTGGTGAATTCTGCTTTGCTTCCAGACAGTATTGCCTCCCCTGTGGTCAGTGTATTGGGACACAAAGCCTGGAAACTATGGAATAGTGAAGAGAACACCAGTTTGGGATGAGTTTTGAGCAAATTCATACCAAATCTGGATGTGAGCTGAAAATGTGCCGTAGAGTACAGATAAACGTGTGCAAAGGGTGAAGATCCAGGTTTTCTTTTGCTACAGTTTTGTCAAAGCCTTTTTCTTTACATATGGAAATCTGAATATTGGAATGTTCTGCAGAAGGCTGCTTTTATTTGATTTACTCTGAGGGAAAACACAAAGGGTTAGATTCTATTTGAATGAATAATTTTAAGTTCAGAATCAATGGGCAGCTCAATGTGAGATCCTTATGTGACATGGCTCCCTGCAAAATAAATACATATATACATACACACAAATAAAAGAAATGAGTTATCTTTGGGGCTATAGGAAACAGCATATGGATTTAAGAGATTATTTTTACCTGATTATCTGACATTGCTGAGACAGATGAAGCAATGCTTTATATGTTTCTGGTATCAACGTATTTTCTAAGCTGCTGAAATACATACTGGTAGGAAGGAACCACAGAAGAGATTTCAGGAGCTGAAAAAAATCTACTGCTGTGAAAGACTTAAAGAACTCAAATCTTTTTAGCATCTCAGGAAGATAGAAGACGATTTGGTTGTAGTTCATAAGTATTTTCATGTGGAGAGAATAGTGGAGACAAAAAGAACCTTTAATCTCACTAAGACAAGTAGGCAAGAGTCTGATCTAGAGAAATTCAAATGACAAGTTGCACAAATGGTTTTAAGTGTGAAGATGATTAACCTTCATATTATAAAGAAACAGAAAGGAAAATTGTAGATTGTCTGTCTCTTGATACCACAAATGAAGACTAGTGCTTTAGGAGAAAGATGGTTATGCTTTATTGAGCTTAATAGAGGAGTAACAGGATGTAATAGCCTGTGGTATACTTGAGATTGAATGTGATGATCTAATGGTTCTCCTGGCCTTAAAGTTTATGAATCCCTTGAAAATCCATACAGACAAAATCAGGAAAGAGGAGCATTTATTTTAGCCCCTGAATGCTGCTACTGACAAAACGTGCTCAGCTCTCTTCTCTGCACAAACGGAGTAGCAAACACCACACCAACTTGGCTGGGTAGCAGAAACATTCACATACCAACACTCTGGTCACTCTTATTTACGAAATCCATCCAGATTGACAGAAAAATAGTTTTAAAAGCATGGGGAGAGGAGTCCCTGCCGGGCTCATTTGCAGATGAAAATGCTTCTGTGACATTCCATTCCAAACAAACGGGTAACTATTTGTGTGAGGTAAAATGTACTGTCATTTGGATGTCCTATTTGCTAATCACCACAACGTGGGTAGCAGCCTTCAATTTAAGTCTGACATGTTTATTGTCATATCAGCCACATACCTGTGGGTTTATATATACTTGTGGGTCATCATCCTTTCACTTTTATGGTTGAGATTCATCATGGAGCTGATGCCTTCATGTCTAGTATTATTCCAGTTCAAGCCTTTCCATAATGGGATCTTTTGGTGTGAGCCAGAGGAGGCCAATGGCTGTTATCTGCTTCTATATAATAAAGAATGCTTTACTTCCTATTATTTCTTTGTTAATTAGGCAGGTTTTTAAGGTTTCTGTAAGTTTTGTCTGATTGTGCCCAGGTGAAGTGCTAAACCCCACCTAACTGCCTTTGTCTTTAGCAATTCAATACTTTGTTTTAAATTATTTTTGGGGAGGAAACAGCAAGATTATGAGGAACAGAGGGATATTTCAGTCCCTAGAGTGATCCCACAGGTCATCTAGAAATTAGAAGAATTTATCCAACCAAATCTTTAGGTATTCCATTCACCAAATGAACATCTGTGTGTAGCCCATCTCAGCCTGCCTTCATAGTTTCTTAAACTTCTGTGACGCCTCTAGAATTTTAAGGCTCTTCTGAATTTCTCAAGCTCCAGTGCCAGCTCTTGAACTCCACATTGATTTTCCTCAAGAGTGTCCTCAAATAAAACATATATAATAGGCCCATGTCTGAAATTCATGTTCCTGCCAGATACAGTTCTTATGATATATTGCAACAATACATCAGAGAAAAGCAGCCCTGGTGATCTATTACAGCGATACTATACATCCTTGTAGAAGAAATGAACAGGAACTCTAAACTGGGAACTTGAACAGCTTTTTGAAGTTATCTTCTGGCAAAGGTACTAACACCTATTGTGTTTGTCAGAAGATCAAATGTAATATTTAACCCTTTGCGTACTACCAGTATAGTCGTTAGTGATTTTTAAAGGTGATTCTGTTTTATATCTTCAGGAATGAATTACAAATATTCAAGATTGTTTGCAGAGGTATCTTCCGTAATTAAGGGCTAAATACGCCCTGAAGTTGTAAATGTGTTTTGCATTTAGAAAGGGGGAAATAAAACTTTCTTTTCATTTCATTCTCTCCGATATCATTCAAATCAGAAAAAATAGCGTTACCCATCAAGGATGTGATCAAAACGTAGCAAATTACATCTGAAATTTGTACCATAATGACAAAAATCTTGTGCGACTTATTCTATTTTTCTAAAGAGGAAGCAGACCTAAGATTCACTGTTATTGCTATGGGCTCAAGAATATCAGAAAGATTCCTCCATAGTGGTGTTACCTGGACCTTTTTCAATGAGAACTGGAGCATGTTTTCCCTAGAAGCTGCCTTTTCTCAATAGTTTTAGCTCTTTGCTACATTTTTTCACTAACCTGAAAAGTCTTGAACTTTGCCATAGAATCCTCCCAGTTTGCCTCCTGGGCTCACTTCAGCTGAGTGTTGGGAAGTGCTTCCTGCTGTCATCATTTGTGTTGTTGCCATGGTCCTTTCAGTTTGCATGTTCAGATGTGAGTAACTAACCACCAGTATTCTTAAACTTCACTAAATTCACACAGCCTGAAACTTCAAGCTTGTATCTTCAAACTGTGTTTCATCTTTCTTAGAACTTCAAATGTTCCTGCTATGCACTCAACTTTCTCATAGTAAAGACATATTTCTCATAATACCACCATACCATATTCATTGCTGATGGTTATTCTGTCTGAGGAGTAGTGTCGATATGATATCAGTTGTGGCTGTACACAAAAAGCGTAAGTTCTCACCTCTCCCTCAACTTATCTAACAGGTGACTTTACTGAACCGCCTACAAAACTACATTTCCTTTTGAGGCATCTTTTATACGGACAGGTTTTTCACAGTTTGCTTTCCATCTGGAAAGTTGTTCTTCCTTTAAGCCAAAGATATAGCTATTGGTGTTGTATTTGTAGCTATATTTCCCAGGTCCTTCTGATATTAGATGGGATATTAGGAAAAATTTCCTCACTGAAAGAGTGTCAAGCATTGAAGAGGGAAGTTGTTGAGCGACAATCCCTGGAAGGATTTAAAAGACATGTAGATCATACTTTATGTGGCTCTCTAGGGTAGAAAGAACAGAGGAAAGGAAGCACAAACACAGAAATTCTACCTGTGTAAAATGTGAGATACTTCCCTACACCCGCCTGCTCTGAGCAGTGAGTGTGTAAGTTCTGACTCTGCGTGAGCCACAGGTTGGATGGGGAGCGCTGGGCATGGACCTCTGGGGCGAAGTAATTAGTGTTTGAGCTCTTGCTCTGCGAGAGACGTCGTAGGTAGGAGGCTGATGTGCCACGGGTGAAATCACACAGTGCCAAAGGGGTCACACCTGAACTCATTTCTAGGAGGCTTCAAAAAATACCAGGATTCTGTGCCTCTACAGTAGTCTGGTGAATAACTGAGTAAATTGCAACCTTAACACTAAACACTCTGTTTTCCCTAACGATGCAAATGAAATGGGATTTATATCTCCTCATCTTGTCTTGGAGCACATGCCCACTTTCCTTCCATGTAGTAATTTCCACTGATTTGTGATTTTGCCTTTTTATTCATCTCTTTATTGTTTGGAAGTACTTCAGAATTAATGTATTTAGAAGAATATCTCAGATCAGAAAGATTTTAGATGAAAACCTGTAGGCAAAATCTCTGCTCATTTTTGCTTTAGGCCCTAGGTAAAAATGGAGCATCACCATAAAAGCAATTGTGGGTGGTTATTACTTTTGATTAAAATTAAATTAAATTGCAGTTGTCAACTAAAGAGATTTAATTATCACTTAAAAACTGTCAGGCTTTCATTTTAAACATCTGCTGGATAAGCATGCCAGTAGCAGTGATGTGGAGCATTTGCCAGACACCTCGTCAACAACCCCCTTGGTGTCATCAGATAATTGGGACAATATGGTCTGAAATGCTTCGTTTTCCAAATTTGACTGTATAGATCACTATATAGATCTTAGAAGTCTTTCTTCAGGTCAGATGTAAACAAATCCAATATTTTGAGAGTATTGTTTAGATAAATTTTTCTCTTGTGATATGATGAAAGTATTGCTGGGTCACATCAGTACCCAATCTGTTGATGTCTGGGATCTAAAAAATTTATATGGCTCCTCTGTTCTTGTCCTGGCCCAAGTTTTCAATGTCTGTAAATCTCTACAATCCTCCTGGCATCATTCAGCTGACCAATTTCTCAGGCTGACATTTTCAAGGGTATTTAGGTGTTTACACATCCCCGAGGACCTCAGACTAACATGAGCTGCTATCTGAACTTCTGCCTGACCAGAGAAAGGGTCACATTCCAGTATCCAACATAAAAGGGACATGTCAGCATATCTAGATACCTGCCTGGAGGAATCTTTAGTTACAGAGATCTCCTTTATGAGATGTCCTGTAAGAAATCAGCATTCTGAACCTGTGAGTGTGCTCAGGAGGAGGATGAGAAGAAAAATCCCACTTCTAAGCTATTGTAATGTTTCAGCATTGATTCTGGTCTCTTGAAGCTACTTGTGATGAAGGTCACACTTCATTTTCATGAAGTGCAAACTTTAGAAACTTTCTGGAGTACAAAAGCCAGAATAAAGAATGCCCAGTTTCAAATGACACCCACTGTTCATTCAAACCAAGTAAGCGGTCCTCACTACTACAGCAAAATCTGAATTTGTTGCAAAGACTAGAGGGGTTTTTATTTAATTTGAATGGCAAGACATAAATATTGTTTCTGTTTAAATTGTGTTTAAAGTCTCACTCTCTGCCTTCATCGGAGTTGGGAGTGACCTTTGCTGGGTGAAGTGGTACTGCAGCATGGTGCACACCTCACCGGGCAGTGTGGCTGAATGGCTGCAGTGCTACTCCCTACACCAGATGCTCCTTAAATAGTAACTCTCTATTCAGAAATAATCTTACCTACCATCACTGGACTTAACATCGGTTGTTCTGAATTCACAGCTCAGCTGGGGCTTCTGGGTGATAAATATACAAATATCAGGACAATCTCAATAAGCTACTGCTTTTAGCAGGAAAACTGTTGGTACTGTAACTCTGAGCAAGGACAGAAACTTAATCAGCCTTTCAACAATGTGCTCTTTGCTTCTTACTGACGTGCACAATAATTAAAGGAGAAGTCATTGAACAGTCACTGGAATTTGCAGTGACGGTAAACTTCAGCATTGAGTCCTTCTGTCAGGGCTCAGCAAGAACTGACTGTTGTCCTCAGTCTGCAGGGTGGTAGTGAAGTGGAAATGGCATTTTTGCATGTTTTCTGAAAGTAATTTGCTATTCCTACTACTTCCAAGTTTGTTTCCTATTCTGTGTGCTATACTTCCCTCAAGAGATTAAATCTATAAGAGTTTATATTAACATTTTGGAAAAAAACCAGGAATCCAGTCCAGTGGAAATAAATAATTTTATTTAATAATTTGCTTTTTAAAATATTAAATGAAAAATCTATTGCAACTCTCTATTACTCTCTTAATGTGGAAATCTAGTTACCAATACTTGTGTGGGATTCTTCCATAAAGTTATTTTCTCACAGGGATGAAATATGCCAGCAAGTGTGTTTCCCTATTTTAGTGCTTGACAGTCAAGTTACTGCCTTTGATTTGTTTGGAAATGTTCATTTATCGATGTACAGTGTCTTTGAAACTTTGTATTGTGATGATGATTATTATTACTACTAATAATAATTTATTGACTGCTTTCAGTATGATTGACATTTAAAGACTTACAAATCTCTTTACTAAAAGTTTAGCCTAAAACCAGACTGTATGGGTTACAAATGGTCAGCCACCCCTCAGGGGAGACAAAAGCTCTGCTATTCCAGCAGCAAGTTGACTCTAACATTCAGATCAGCAAGAAAAAGTAATCTCTGTCTGCAGATTCTATTTTTTCAATTAGCACAAATTTCTTAGGATGCTGAACTTCTAGGATTTGTTTCCATAATCTTGAAAAAAAGTATAGCTGAGGATTCCGTACTGCTTCTTGAACTGGCAAATAGATGGGCTAGAAAGTGGGAGAGGGGAGAGGGACATGGTTTTTTTTCCCATGAAACTAATCTTCCACATGGTAAGAGAGTGCTGACCCTTCCGTCTTCTATCTGACGGATGATCTGGGGATGACCATCCTGTCTGATCTCGAGCTTCCCCTGCAAGTTTCAGGGACGCCCCCATGAAGTCCCACGCTCTAGAATTTACCCACAGTAGCGATCTCATCTTCTCCATATTAGAAAAAAATATTTCCAGTGGACTAGGAGTCCAGTGGACTTCCAGTGACCCACTCATATATTTCCCTGTAAATTTCTTCCCTCCAGACTGTTATGTGTCTCATACCTCATGGCTGTATCAAGACGATGATGTGTTTTTTGTACAGTAGGGAACATTCACCACTCCTGGTTTTACGCACAGCTCTGTGAAACTTAAATGACTTCATCTGAAGAACTCAGAAATTGGACTTTAGACGTTATTTTGCAGCTGAACATTTCATCTCTTGATTTTCAATCCAGGCAGACATTGCTTTATATTATTTATGTTTTATAGCACCTTTCAAAAGAGAAAATTAAAATCGTTATTCTTTTCTCTTTAAATGAGAATGTAGAGTGAAGCACTGCCTTCTGTGTTAATCTGAAGTTCATAAGACCCCACCTGTATCACCAGGTGGATTTTGGCTTTACTAGGTTACCTGTTACAGATCCTTACACATAGGGAAAAAAAAATCCTGAACAAAGAGCACAAAGATTCCTTCCATGTCTCCAAATTCTATTTTATGGAAAAATTGAGAAGTGTTGCAGTACATTCCCTATATTTAATCCCAGCTCTCAGTTCTTCATGCCAAGTGCTTTGTATGAATTTTGTTGCTGCTTTCCGAGGAAAGAGAGGATCTTGCTGAATATGCTTTGAAGCAGTCCGGGTCTCTCCTGTCTGTCTTCATAGTGATATTAAATATGCTACTTAAAAAAACTTATAGGCTTTACCAGTGTAGGGCTAATGTTTCTGTTCAATTGTTCTTTGCAATATGAGACCTAAAGAAATGCAGTTATTTCAGATGTAAAATTATGATTCAGATAGGGTGGAAATGAAGTGTGCTTTCAAAGCAGGGAGAAAATTGTCGAAACAGGTACACTCTCTTAAATAGTTTAAATTTAGCATATTGTGCTAAACTGAAATTAGTCATAATTGTAGCACTTAATATAACCTGTCAAGAGATGTTTTTAATGAGATCAGTTCAAATACTTCTTCTAAAGGACAGAATTTTTTTTCTTCTATTTCAAAATGTAATTTCAAACCTTGAAATATTATTTTTGAATGTAAGTAATATGAAGCTGGAGATTGATGTTTGTGAATACAATATGCATTGTATTTTGGCCCAATATCATTATTTTATCTGCATGGAGACAGACTCAGATGCAACTAAAGATGACATGTTTTGTAGGGCAGCAAAAGTATTTTTGCTTTTCTTATATTTTGCTGTAAAAAAATAAATAATTGGTCATGCTCGAGGTAGAACAACAACAGATTTTGAAATACTAATTTTTTAATAACTTCATTTTTAACACAGTAGTAAGTACATATAGCTCTTTTAAAATTTGGATTAAAGTTCCTGGAGAAGTAATTCATTGATCTATTTTTATTATGAAAGCCTAATTAGTGCAATAATTAATAAAACCTTGTCATAAATTACTTAAAATGTGTTTTTCACTTTGTAATTAACAATTCTCATGATTAACATAGGATATGATTTATTTTTTTTCAATCTTACTGCTGTCTCCCTTTTCCTGAAAAACATTTATATCTACTGCTAGTTCCCTGCTGGATCTAAACATACTAATACATACCTTGTTCCTCTACTGCTCTTTATAAATTTTCTTGATCAAACAATTGTGTTTAATTCTGTAGCTTAAATGTATGCTTAAAACCGTTGTTCAGGGGTTTCTCGACTGCTGAATGACTTTGCACATTGGGATGTAATAGTCTATACTTTCATCATGAGGATAACCAAAAAACACCTTTATCTTCAAAACCAACTTGGGAAAAGTTGCTTGGGAGAAGCAGAAAAGAACCACAGTGAGGTCTTTGTGCGAGATTGAATGACATTTCTGCCTTTTCTGTAGCAAGTTGCATATCTGTACAAATAAATCTGCAATACAGTAGAAAGAAACCAGATGCTACTGTGCAAATACCAGCTTCCCGTAAAAAAGCATTATAACAGAATAGAACAATATGAGATTCCGATTGAATGGACTAGTGATAAACTCCCTTGTGTAAACTAAGTCTATGAAACTGGGTAAGGTCAAATAGAAGAATCCATTTAGGAGGTTATTTAATTAAAGTTTCATTCACCAAGGTCCACGAGTTTCAGTAAATAATAAGTAAAGTTATGCACTCTCAGGAGTGCAACACACACCTTCAGCAGTCAACTTTACAGTAGAAATAATCTGCACACAAATTACTTTCTAGATATCATTAGTAGAATATTGGATGGTGCGTTTATTATTCCATGTGAGTCAGTGTATCTCCAAGGACAGGAGTTCTTGCTAAACAGTGGATATTTATGTGGAAACAATCCAATATGTCTAATAGTCAGGAGATTTTATGCCATAGTTACAGAAAACTTGTGTTTCTTAAAAGCCAATCTAATGCCCAAACACTTTGGTAGGTTCGTTTCTCAAATAAAAGTATTACCAAAAGAAAATTACAGGTATTTCTGAGCTGTAATATTTATGTACTTATGACAAAGATGAATTATTAAATAACCTTTATTTCAAGCTAGAAAGCCTTAAGCTAAATCATCTGCCCTGTACTCTATCATATGTGTATCAAAGGCTCTTTCAGCATCAAAGAATATAGCGACAGTATTTTTTTTAACCCTGTGTTCTTTGATGTCTTTGCTAGATTTTGATATTCTCAATGGCTGACGCTTTCCATCAAAAAAAAACCCCAAAAACCTGATGGATTTCCAAAGACCTTTTGCTTTCATTATACCTTTGCAGATGGATACTCCTGCTGAAGTTTACTCAAAATACATTACGACCATAGTCAGTAGCTTAATGTACCTGTGATTAGGAATCCTGTGATCTTCAGTTGTTTCGATCACTACTGTTGTTTTCTACACTGCTAAATGAAAACATGGAGAAATGTTATCATTATTTATTGCAGGTTTTATATTTAACAATGGAAGTTCATTGCAGTGGAATTTCTTAGCTTTATGTAGTAATCTCTTAATTTTATTTTCCTGAAGTGGCTAAAAAAATTACAAATTCTTTAATACCACAATATCAGTCATGACAGGCTAGGTAGCTACAACAGAGGAGCTCAGAGGCCTTGTGCTGAGGTCTAACAGGTATCTGTAAAGGGAAGACAGGCACATGTCCCATCTCACCAGGCTAGTGCACTTGAGGGTGTGTACATGAAGCTAATTGTCATGCAGTCTGGTGTGCATTTGCATACTTGTATGTGGCCTGATGTGTGCTACCTGTCTAATTGATATCTGTCCATCACAGACTAGATGAATTTTTCTAGTGAGCAATAGGCCAGCGTGTCAAAAATTGGGTATATGAAGTATTTAGATGAGTCAGTGTTAACACAAATGAAGAATGACATATCACAGTTATTCCCAGTTCAGGGGGATTTATCATCAATTTGAGAGTTACCATTTAGAAAAGTGGATTAGAATAATATGAGCATAAAATCCAGCATTGAATGTAGACATCAGCTGTCAGACACCTCAAGAGCCTCGAGAAGGACTAAACCAAACTTTTTAGCTTCTACAAAGTAAAAAGGTGTTACCTGGTGATGAGAAGAAAGTGAATTTGTTGTTTTCAAGTCATTGCAAAAGAAGTAGCATGAGATCTGAGTGTCTGGAAGAAGTGTTAGCGAAGAAGAGAACTGTGAGCTTCAAAAACATTCTAAAATCATCATTGGTTTTTAGTATGCTTAGGAAGTGATTGTGTGTTTGAAATACCATCCTAAGAATGCAGGAAGGAAAATCAGAAAGCACCCCACTAAAATGTCTGAAATTCTTGTGAAAGCATTATTTTTTTGGTGCAACTTGATATAACTCAAGGTTGTGAACCCACTTTAAGGTTGGTGTCTTTGATCTCTCCATTTAAAACTTCTTTGGTTTGATTTCTCCAAATGCTTTTCCCCCATCAGTCAAAAAAAAAACACGTGGCCAGGTCAGAGAACTTGTCAGGCAGAGTCTGTCGTGTGCTGCCTTGAGGCAGAGTAGGACAGGACCAGGAGGGTGTCCATGCTTCTACCCAGCCTGCAGGTGCAGGGCATCTGCAAAAGCAGGCATGCCATTTCTTCAAGGAAAATACCTTCTACTGATGCTGTGACTCCTTCCTGGCTTCCCAGACTCATACAGTCATGGGCTGAAGTATTTATCCCAATTCTAATTCAGTAATATGGGATAGTACACACTAACCTTATGCTCTAAGCTATGTTTCAGAAAAAAAAAAATCCTACTTTACATCATGCTGTTCTTTAGATAGAAAATCAAATTTTAAACTTAAAAGCATGGAGATATTACTAAATAGAATTGCTGGAGTTCCTTTGCTGATAAAAGAGAGGTTAAACCAATTGAAAATTATCATACTGCAATACAGCAAATGGTGAAATGCTGATTTCTTACTTCTCATTTATCCTGTCTGACTCTGTTAATATCACAGTTTTGCTCAATGGAATTATTTTTAAGTGAATTTTAATGAATTGTAGTTATTGCTCTAGCTAATGGAAAGAGTAACACAAATTCTTAAACATTTCTGAAGATTTGATCATAGATGATGAGATCCTACATTAAACTTAATCCTACTCTAATCATATCTATTTATTCAAAATAGCATCAAGTTACTTTGATTTTTTTGTGACTTGTACGATCATTATGTATTTTATATGGAACGCTGCCTGACAAATACAGTAATAATTACATGTTTATCCAGCTGTTTCAGCTGAATATGCATCGCCACACAAGCCATGCTATAGCATGTATGGATGGATTATATTTTGAAGAGGTCTTCAGTTATTACTTTTTTTGTTTTACATAATGGTAAAGTGTTTTGTCTTTTGTTCTAAAAGAAACATTTTACCTAAGATTTCTTCTGTTTTTTCCAAGACCCCTTGCACGTGCAGGTTCAAATCACAGTAGGATTTGGATTAGGCTTTTATTTCTCGGATAGAAGTATGTAAAATTAGTGGAATTGTATTATAATGAGTTTTTTCAGTAGAACTTTAAGTAGGCACTGTTTCTTCTGCGACCTTTCCCCTATTTTTATGTAAAGCAATTTTAAATAATACAGTGATATTTAGGGAGGTAGTTTCCAAGAGGAAACTACCTTGTGCCATAAATTAGAATAGCTCTATAACTCCTGTGAATTTTTGCTGAGTGCTGCTCATGGACTTTGCTAAGATTTTTGTTTTTCCTTTATTTCATTTTCTACTCAAGCTAACGAAGGGCAAAATGCAGGGAGATTTTTGCTGAACATCTTTACATAAACCTGAACTCTGTTTGGTACTTCATTCAAGGAATATTTATATGGCACTTGGCCCCACTTGAAGGGCACTTTTTTTTACCCTTTCACACAAAAAACCCCAGTAGATTCTGATATTCAGAGCCTGCATGTCCTACTGGTTTGTAGAACCACAGGTCTAGAAATAGAAAAATACAGAAAAAAGCATTTCATCGTTAGCAGAGAAACTGGCACCGTGTAGGCCAAAGGGCTGGGTTATTCTTTATCTGTTCTGACAAGAATAGGATGATGGAATTTGAAGGAAGATCCAAATTTGACCTCTCTTCTGGTGCTGTGCCACAGAAATTGCTGCCAAGGAAAATGTGTAAATGCATAGGGGAAATTATAGCTAAGGTCTTCCCAGAGCCGTGCCAAGGAATTATTTTTATATATATATATATATATAAAATCTGGAGAGGCATGATCTCCCCATGTCAGTAGATCTGAGGTCAGTATTACAGACTGCATTAGAACAATACAAGCTTATAAATACATGCTAATTTGTCTAATTTTATACAGCATAGATTGAATTCTGCGCTGTCCTTTCCAGTGATAATGAAGGCTGATGCTAATGGCAAGTGAGATGGTAGGAGCACGTGTGTATGTGCCAGTGCTAATAAGGCAATACTATATGACATAATTTTTCATTGCTTATCCA
>VZTU01022681.1:78415-90054 GCA_013400835.1 Zapornia atra
GAGAAAACCTTAGAGTGAAAATAGTTTTAAATTGATTGAACCCAAAGCATGTCATACTGGATATTTATCAAACATTACCAATAATGTCACAGGTAAAACATGTACAAAAGCTCGACTGTTTCATCTTCTGTGATGACACTTGTGTGGAGTGCTAGGCATCTGAAGGCAATAAAAACAAAAGTTAAACCTGAACACAAAGTTAATAAAATAAAATTGGAGGTTTTTCTAAGATTATCTAATACTAGGTGTGGCTGAGAAAATGGACAAGTGCCATTTGTTTGTTACAAACTTTTTGAGGAGAAGTTTAGGTTGAATATTAGGAAAAAATTCTTTACTGAAAGGGTTGTCAGATATTGGACCAGGCTGCCCAGGGAGATGGGTGAGTCACCATCCCTGGACGGGTTTGAAAGAAGAGTAGATGTTGTACTTGGTGACATAGTCTAGTGTTGGGCCTGGTGGGGCTGGATAGATGGTTGGACTTGATGATCTTGAAGGTCTTTTTCCAACTGAAACCATTCTATGATTCTGTGACTTCCACCAGAAAGTGGATAAACAGATTTGTGAAGCCTGAGACAAAGCCTAGATTTCCAAGAAGTATCTGGAGCACTCTCTGTTATTCCCACTGACCCACCTATCATTGTTACAAGTGCTCCAGTGAAGGAGGTTCTGGTGGGAACTGGATTCTAGAATCCTAATCGGATTGATAGGGAAAAGTTCCTTGGAATTTATTAACAGCATCTGAATTGATTTTACTTTTTTCTTTAAGATGTCAATTTACTAAATTATTTCACCTAAATGTTAAAATACTTCTTGTTTTCCATGCAAATGAACGAGGACTTCTGTTGTCAGCTTCATTAGTTCTGAGTTTCAAATGTTTATTCACACTAAGGAATAGACTGTACATTTGAATACAGCTACTTATTTGTTGCTGGTGTTGTATTAAGATTCCAGAAAATTTTCTTCTGCTTGGTTGATGATCTTAGGAACCAATATTTTGCAGTGCTGCATTAAATTTGAGTACATATTCAGGATATAGTAAGTTTTATCTTCCAGATTGCAAATTTTTTTCTCAAAATTTTTTCTCACAAATTATAAATTAATTCACATTTTTAAAAAAAATATTTCTCTTAAACATAGCTTCAGTCACAATAGTAAAACACCCAAATTGAATTGTTTCAATATAGCAGAAAATACTGTTTCATTTTATTTCAGCTACATATTTTATTGAAGGCTTTCAGGTTTTCCCACAATACTTGGCTTGTCTTTACCAAATCTTAATATATGTTTTATTAATTTAAAAATAATTGTAAAATTTCTGTTTTGCTTAGAAATGTATTTTCCTATTTTCTGTAATATCCACTGTCTGTTTGGTCCCAAGCTCATATTTACAATGACCTGTGGCTACATTGTTCCTTACTGTTTGCCATTATTTACTAAATGGCTGTCATTTGTCAAGCTGTTACGTTTTCCCCTACTTACCCTAATGCATACAGCCCCCACACCCCAAATACTGACCAAGTTTTGTTTATCTGTAATGACTTCCTGGTTACTTCTCCCTACATTTTTCTAATTACATCTATTCATCCTGAAAACCTTGCTATGAGCTATGCTTTAGCTATATACATAAAGCGTAGGATTTGGATAGCAAATGCCTTTGGAAACCAGCTTTTTAAGGAAGTCGTGAATAGAAGCACTTCCTAAACCTAGTAGCTGCTTCTGAATCAGCAGTATATTGGTGCAGGTGCATTATCCATCTGATGCTTTCTGTTTCCTGGATGCTGCAGTGGATAAGATTGCCTTCCTTGGTGCTGTTTCATACTTCATAATGCAAAAAAACCCAAAAAACTACCCTGAAAATATTAGCAGAAGTTCTGCGCTAAGTACAGAACAGATATAGCTTTCCTTCAAAACATCTAATAAAAATGGTTATAATATGATTATGTACCACTTACCTTGCTACTGGATGCTATCACAGCACCAGTTGCTAGCCCCTAAATTTCCTTAATTGCTATTGGCATTTGTAGGAGATGAAAGTTATTGTTAACATAGGTTGAGAGATGATTATTTCATAAACTCTGAAGAGCCTGCAACTTAAACAGGTGAGATAAAGTACAGGAAAAGGGCACAGCTTGCATGCACAGTTGTCTGAAGCGCTCTGATCCATTTATTTTTTTATGTGTCTTACCTAATATATTTTTTTTTTAATTTGTTGGGTTTGGTTTGTAAGGACAAACAGAGGAGAGAGAAGATGAAGGTGGTGGCTGCAAAAAGATGGAAAGTGGAGAAGCAGAGGAAGGGATCGCAGGGAATGAGTGGGGTTGAGGTTTTACAGAAGCAAAGAGAAAAGTTGCCTTTGCTTGAATGTGTGGAATTTAAGGTATGGCTTCCAGTGTGATCTCAGAGTCTGCTTACATTAAGGTTTAGGTGTAAATTAGACGGAAAGAGTTTAAATATCTCAAATTCAGTGTTTCATGCATGCCTCCTACATTGTTGCTGCTGTTAAATACCCTTGATATGCTTGATAATCTTTTCACAATGTGAAATAGTAATTTAATTGAACAGTTATTTGTTTTGTTCTCCAAAGCACACTTTTTACCATTTTTCTCTTTTCTGTTCTACATGAGCTTCTGCTTTATATGTATCCTCATTGCCAAGATTTCTGAGACTAACAGGTCTTAGAAAATGGATATTTATAGGGATTTAGAAAAATGTATTTGACTATGATAGAAATTTAACTTTCCAAAAAGTTGAAGCAAATAGCACTTTGCAGGAAACGGGACACAAGTCAAAGCTTTGTGTTTTTCTTATCATTTTGAGGGACTCCCAAATAAATGACTTTTGAAGTAAGTTTTTGAAAGAGAGAAATAATTTTGCCTCTTCCTTTTAATTCTTTTGACTGGGACTGCTTCATTTGGCCTCTCTACTTAAGCATATACCTCAGCCGTAGCTTGTAATCATTCAGAGAGGGCTCTTGGGGGACTGTGCTCTTCTGGCAATGCCCCTCTAGCTTCCTTTAAAGATGAAGGAGATACCAAATTTGTAGATTTCTCCTTTTTCTTGTTTTTGCATAAACAATAGCTTGGGAGTTTAAAAGTCCCATTTAACTTTAAAGCTCCTGAAATCCTCAAGAATGAAATACTCTCCAGAGAAAGAGAATGAAAGAGAGGGAAATAATATCAAGACTGCAGCTTGTTTCTGAAACTCAGAAAAAAATATGAAAAAATATTTATTTCAAAAGTAAAATTAATTTAAATTCACGTGCAGTTGCTAAATATACTAGTTAGCTAAATGGAAAATATCTTTCTTTTCATAAAACTGCTGAACCCAATATATAGTTACTTTTCTGGGACAAGGACTGCTCTCTGATCTGAGCAAGCTTTTTTTTTTTAATCAAAACTAATGTATTGCTGCACCAAAGTTTGATCTCATTCAATCAAATACTTCTGTTCTACCTTCTGGCATGTGGAGGCTTTTTTCCCCCTACTTCAGTGAGATGCAGTTCTAGCACAAAAACGTATAGTCTTCAGAGGAAAGTATGAATTACTGCCACTGTTGTCCATATGCAGGGAAGACAGGATACAAGTTCTACTTAGTGCTTTATAGATTCCTAAAAGACAAATGGGAACACGAAAGTGGGTATTTTAAATAAATTTCTCTGCCTTGATTTAGATTCAGACTTGAATACTTGTATTGAGCCACTGCTTTTCCACACAAGAAGTACAAATCAAATCACATCGTTTTGAGTTGCAGGGTGCTGCTCTACTTTTTCTAGGTTTATCTGAAGTTGGCTGGTAAAACCTAAAAATGGTTTATGGCTAGTTTGCCCTTTGGTCTCAACAGGATTGGCCTTTTTGAAAGCACTGTGCAGGTTGTACAGTCCCTTGTGAGTGTCTCTGTCCCAGAATGGGTCACCCACAGCCACCAACCCAGGAGGACCCTGCGTGGGTCATGTTACCAAACCCCGAGGAAATACAGATGGTAGAACTATGTCTGTCAGCTTTATGTCTCCTACAAAAGGCATTAGTTGTGGAAAAGCAATTACTAGATGCAGTATTCTGCTGCTTTATGTTCATTTTGTGATAAAGCTGCTGATAAAGATTAGATACTAGTTGCATGTCATGCTTCAGTCAGAATAAAAAGGTTCTTAATTTGAACAACAGATCTCCATGGGATGTCCCTGCTGACCCTTCCAGCTATTTATCTGCAATATTTTGTAGCTCTTAAGTTGAAACTTATAAAAATAACATTGCTGATATGAAAATGCTTTTCTCCTTCCTGATGCCCCTGAGATATGTTCGAGTTTTCTTTGCAACCTTTGATTTTTTTAAAAAAATCATGTTGAAGAAGGAATGCAAGAGGGTGAACATGGTAAGGAAAAAAGCAGAAACAAACAACCAGTCAATACTTTCAACACAAGAAACATCTTTGCTTCAGATTTTTCAATATACTTTGCATTGGTCTTGTTTAAATCAATGATTGTATCCCCAGTACTGAGCAGGATCAGAGTTCATTTCAGTGCTGAGTGCTTTTGAAACTCCTTTCCCACAGATACTTAGCAGTGACCTTCAGTTTCTTCTCCCTGAATTAGTAAATGGCTTTAGAAATGATAGTTAAACCTGGAACACAAATTTGGGAGGGTATTTGCCCACTTCCCATTGGACACGGTAGACAGAGAGGTAGCCAGACCACCTACCATCTCTTAAATCACTGTCACAGTATTAGGTTAATTTTAATTCACTTAAATTCAGTCCATGTCTTTCTCTCTCTCTTTCCATCCAGATAAGCAGAGGAAGCAGATGGAGGCTATTTACTATAATTAGATGAATTTTAGCAATGCATGAGGCAGAGCAGACTGTAGAGGAGGAGGGCATAGCATGCTGGGGTAGGGGGTGCAAGTTCACTGCCCTTGTATAATGTGGTGATTTTAATGGTGTCAACAGTGATGAAACCCTGATATGGACAGAAAGGGAATAGTTTTACTGTGAATATTTGGGCTGGGATAGAGTTAATTTTCTTCTCAGGAGCTCGTGTAGGGGCTGTGTTTTAGATTTGAGCTGGAAACAGTGCTGATAACACAGGGATGTTTTCATTCCTGCTGAGAAGTTCTTACACAGAGCTGGGGCCTTTCCTGCTGCTCACCCCACCAGTGAGTTGCTGGGGGTAAACAAGGAGTTGGGAGGGGACGCGGCCAGGACAGCTGACCCCAACTAACCAAAGGGATGTTCCATGTCATATGGCACTATGCTCAGCATGTAAGGGTCTGGGGGGAAGACAAAGGAAAGTGGGGGGATGTTCAAGGTGATGGCATTTGTTTTCCCAAGTAGCTGTTACATGTGATGGAGCTCTGCTTTTCTCGAGATGGTTGAACACCTGCCTGTCTGTGGGAAGTTGAAAATAATTTCCTGAGTTTGCTGTGCTTGTGTGCATGGCTTTTGCTTTACCTACTAAACTGTCTCTATCTTAACCTATGAGTCTTCTTACTGCCACTCTTCCAGTTCTCCCTCATCCCACCTGCGGGTAAAGAGAGCAAGTGGCTGCATGGTTGGGGTTAAACCGCAACAATAGAGCCTGCATTTTATAGTACTAAATCTTCACATTGTCTTACAGTTGGCTTACAGTGTTTATTTATTGACTAATGAGTTGATTTAACTACTCATTTTCCTTTACATGTAAGTACCTTTAACATGCTGATATTCTCAATCAGACTGACAGCTGTATCTTTAGTTGTAACTGAGTAAAATAGAAAACAAGAATCAGACTGACACAGATCCTTTGGTAACAGATAAAAAAAATCTCTCCTTTATCACTACCTGCAGAAACAAACTTTTAACCCCATATAAAGAAAATGAAAGTGTCTCGGTGAAAGGGAATATAATAGTTATTAAATAATAGTAATAACCACGCTTCTGTGTTCTGAGAAGTGTGTTCCTCACACCCAGAAACATTCCTAAACCCAGAATGACTTGCATCCATAACTGTGAATTAGTCAGATGTACCTGGGAGGAAATCAGCATAACTCCATGGATTTGTAGAAATTAGACCTAGGGGTGACTGAGGATCTGTCCCATTACACATCATGGCAACAGCAGAGCCAAAATTATAAACTGGGGTGGACTTGATCCCATGAGACTTACTTACCATAGTTGTCTGTTCCCTCTTCCAGCATAACAATCTCTCACAATTGATTCGTATTCTTGCAGGACACTTGGAAAAGCACAATTGACAAAAATGTTATTCCACTGGCATTGTAAAAAACCCACAAACACATGGGCCTCATTGCATTTTATATGTTTCCCAGCTGAAAGTCTTCTTGGGTTTTGTTTTTTGTTGGTTTTATTTTTCCAACTACATTGGAGAGTGAGGTAGTTTGCTGTCATAGGCAACATTTTTGTATTCTCTGAATATAAATCAATAGAACATTTGGCATTTTCATAACTTTGAACTTGGGATAAAAGTTTTTCAGCAGAAAACAGTCTTTTAGGAGAAGTCAATTCTAAACTTCATCCTGCCCATCTAATCCCCACGCTGATCTCAGCGCTGAAATAGCACAGAGGAAATAAAATTCTTATCCTTCTCCATCACAGGACCTTGTCCAGGAGAAGTACCTGTGATGACCTTTGATTCTAGAGATTCGTGAAATGATTACTTCTTTCCCATAGGTTTTATATTGGCATATCAAGGTTATACCATAAGGAGGTATTTAGGTGCAGCTGTTTGGGGGTGTTTGAAGGCCTCCTATAACTCCTATAGCTCATTTGGAGCTCATTTTGAAACACTAATGAATCTATATCCATCATTTACCAGCTAAAGGAAATGTGTTAAAAAAACATTTGGAAAGCCATTAGTTATAAACTCAAAACAGCATATGAAGCAAAGGAAACATTATGATGTTTCTGGCTTAGCGTCTCTAAATTGTTTGTTTTCCAGATATTTTCCATAGACACTGTAGGTTTTTTTGGAAAACAGCATTTTAATTTTAAATTTACAGTTTTCTCTATGCCTACTTCCCATGATTATAATTTCTAGTAATTAGCCTTAATATTTTAATTTCCTAACTTTTAAACTTTCCCCCACACACACACTTCCTTGTTTCCTTTCCAGGCCACGTTGTAAAATTCATAAACCTGGTAAATTAAAAATAGCTTCATATATCTTACAGATCTTTTGCACTTGAGCTGAAGATTTCAGGTATGACAATTCACTTAATATGACAGGTGTTAAATGCTTTATGCTACTTTGATTAGTTCCGTAGTCCTCCCTCTCTCACTCGCTCTCTTTCAGCCAAGTAAAACATGAACCCTATTTTCTTCCTCTCAGTTTAAATACGTGGAGCCAATATTTCTGTATGTACCAAAACATGCAAATTACTTCATACACACTTCTCCAGTGTGTTGTCTTTAGTTTAAGAGGAAAGAAACATGGTGGGAAAATAGTGCAAGATTCATAAATAAAACTTTATTTCAAACTTTTTTCTTGAGGTTTTACTATCAGTTGATTAAGGCACTGACTGCCCCGCACCCTTCCCACCCCCAGGTAAGACCAGATCTTAAATCCCAGTTTTGATTACTGGTAAAATGCATGATGCTTCCAGCCGTAATCCTATGTTTGTACGTTTCATAAAACTGCTAATCAATTAGGAATAGCTAAATCTTGGTCGTCCAGAAAAGCCCTTGTCAGAGCTGCCCTTGGTCTTCCTTGACATCTTGCCTCATCCAATTCACTTTTCTGCCAGGAGACTTCAATGGAGCTGCGACACTTCCGTGGGTAAACCCACAAAGCAATTCCCTTTTTTATGTGAATGCAAAATGCACTAGCACAGTGTGGGAGCAAACATACAAAGAATTTCAAAAGAGCTATTGGGTGAGAGCTTTTGAAGAGCATTATATTTAACACAAAAGTTTTTCTTCTCTTTTCTCTGCTGTATTTTTCTAACTGCTTGCTTGGGTCACCTGGCAGACAGGACCCGGACATCAGAAGGGCTATGCAGGACAAGTCAATAGGTCCTGGGGGACAGCTATGTACTAGAATGCGTTTTGTCCTCCTTATGATATGGACACACCTCTGGGCCTCTGGTGTTTATGATTGCAGTGATAAATTACCTATTTTTATAGCCATGTGGTTTTATGAATATTTCATTTTATGCAAAATCCTTGTCCTTCTGAAAGCAAAGCTACTTGTTCCACTTTTAACTTTGGATACTAAAACATAAGTTCAGGTGTTTCAGATACTTGACACAAGAATGCTAATTTATACCAGTCTTTTAGCAGTGGGTTTTATCTGCAAATTTAATTCTTTATATAACTTTACTTTGCCTTTAGATGTCCAACGTGTTTTCCATATTTCTCTTTCCCACAGTTCTGAATTGTAATGAGTAACTTTAACAATTCGTGGGATTTCTATATCACTTTTATAAAGAACAGAAGTTGGATGATTTAAAGGATGAGCAGGGTTAGAATTACATGGGCAGTCCTTTTTAGAATTTAATTACCTAAATTATATTTGTTATCATTTTGTTTCTTTTTAATCTTTAAAACAGACAAACAAGCCAAAACAACTTCTGTTTGTTTGTTTCTCTGATATGTTCACACAACAAATTAAAGGAATGAATGGATTAATGTAGTCAGTTACAAAAAATTTCATAGTACTTGGCTTTGTGGTACTCATGTGAGGAAAAAGTTTTGTAATATACAATCAGAACCTTGGAATCTCTGTCATGCTGTTAATGGGTTAATAACAATTGGTCTTGGTAGCTGCATCTGGTGCTATCCTGGTAGCTCATTCTTCCCACTGTTTTTGTGCTCCACAGCGCAAACTGAGTTGAGGGAAAATGTTGCTAGCAAGTTCATGTGCAACGTGTTTTGATGGTTCTGGGCATGTATCAGTAACATTCCTTACTCAGGGCTATTGATCCAAGTGTATTGATTCATGCATTAGGCTTCAAAGAGTCTTATTCCCGTTAGTGAGACTCTTCGGCAGATTAAACGAGGTGTTTCATAGGAACAGGAACCCAGCCTGGTTTCCAGTGTTAGGTGTCAAGACCCTCTTTCAGCTCTTCTCCTTCATACATCAGTCACCACATCTTGACTCCGGGTGTCTGATCACCTGTGTCTATAGGGCTTCTGGTGTCCATAAAGAGAAGCCAACTGTTTTTATGGGTCATTTGGAGTCAGTATCCGTTTCAGATTATATGTGCTCTGACATTTCTGCTGAGGGATATATACAGATAAACAAGGACAAGAAAGAAAAGGAACACAGGTAGAGGATATGCACTGATTTTGCCTTTAAAGGCAGCACAGGGCTTTGCCATAGAAGTGCACTAAGCAAAAATCATAGTTCGCAGCCTCCCATCTGCCCTTTGTGATCAAAGTCTGGAGTCTGGGTTTTCAATACACATTAAAAAATGTACTCACCAAAATCTCTAACATGGTGTAGAGAGGGTATCCTATGTTACAAAGCTACATGTTGTTGGAAATTGCTGTGGCACCTCTCAGAATAATATTTTCACAGTGTAACACATCAGTCAGGTCATGCTGTGTTTCCTTTAAAAGCACCATTAGTAATTTCAGAGCAAACATGCTCCAAAGGCAGATGAGACCTTGATGATAAAAACAGTTCTCTGAACTCTTCCAATCTGGGCAGGTATTGATGGGAACAGGTAAGATGTTTTGGGAGGACTCATATTTGCAGAGCAGATTCTAAGTCTGGTGCTGAATACATCACTACGGTTATTTGTTTAATAGTACCAAGAGTAGAGTTCTCCATTATTCCCCAAAATGAGTTGTCCTTTTGTGTCTTCTCATCATGGCTTAACCCTAGCCAGTAACTAAGTACCATGCAGCCACTTACTCAGTCTTCTTCCCCCAAGGGGACATGGGAAGGAGAATGGAAAAAACCCAACAAAATGTTTGAGATAAAGACAGTTAAACCCAGAAATGCAAAGATAAAAAGAGATTACTAAAAGGGTGCAAATGTGATGGGCTGAGGAAGAACAGTGCTTCATGTTATGACGTTTATCTGGGGGACAGGAGGAAGGTTAAGAGGTGAATTCATTCCAGACTCCACAGTAGTGTAAATAAAACCAGGTTCCTATTTGAAAACTTTGCAAGTTCATTCCGCCAGTGATTATTTCTGACTCATATTCACTAAGGGAAGGAGAGGAAAACTAAGAAGAGTCAACTGAGAGTTAAGAAAATTCTTTCCATTTCTGTCAAGTGCAGACAGTGGGGGTCTTTTTATTTGTTTAACAGTTCCATCTGCATAAATTAGCTAGGATGTCTTAAGGAGTACACATTTTTTCTTCTTGTTTCACTCTAAATTCCCTCCTTACACTGTCAATGCTTAAGCTGTAACGTAGACTAAATATTTAATAGAAAAGAGGGATCCAAACCCTTTTCTAAAGTGTGTTTCATGATTTCTGCTACATTTACCAAAAGGCAGTCCTTTATACCTACCCATTTTGGTAACCGACAAGTCCTTTTAAGTTTTCTTTTGTTGGAAGTCGTCTGCTGTTGAATCCTGAATAGGATTAATAAATGTATTTTTAATGCACAGGAGGTTTCTTTTTATTTAAGCAGCAGATTCTTAAAATATTTAGCATCCTTTTGATTCTCTGGTGAAATACTCTCCTGTTTCTTTGCAGTACATGTTGACCTTGGTATTATTGCAGACTGTATTTCTGCTTTGTTTCATAGCAAGAACACTCTGAAAAGAGATGGCTTATTAAGCCTATCTGTTGTGGAAGTATAAAAAGATAGCACTGTGTTAATATACAGCCAGTTCTACAGGTCAGATCGTTACAGGGGAGACCTTAGAGAGCAGCTAAAATCAACAATACTGTTTTGAATTGCATCAGCTGAGAGTCTGACCCATCCTCTTAAATGAAATTGCATAGCACTTGCAAGAAACCCCTCTCTGAAGATGTCACTAAGGACTCCCAGGAAACCCCACGTAGGTGGGCTACTTAAGCTTTTGTTGTACAATCCCTCATTTGTGTAAATAATCCCATTGAAGCAGATAATTTTTATTATTTGGTTTAGGCCTGGGTGTGTGATCACATCAATGAATCAGCCAGGATTGTACTCTTCGATCTGAAGAGTGAAAAATTATCACAGTGTAAGTCCATAAAAGAAGCTCCTCTAATCTGTCCTCCAGCCTTCCAGTGAAGATTTTATTTAGCAGGATATGATGGGTTTTACATTGTTCTGCAGCTGGCTCTTCTTTATTAACGAGTAGAAAGTATTGGATCTCATTCATTGTTAGAGCTACAACTAAGGAACACTGCTCCTTCCTCCATTCTTTTCTGCCATCTGCTAGTTTGTAGTATCCGTTTAGATTCACATACTCAGTTAACTCAAAGCTTTGTTTATTGTTTGCCTGAGATAATCACGAAGAAGAAGTAGTAGAAGCAGCAAAGTGTATTTATGGCTTTTAAATGCAGCAAAACAGTTGCTAACTGCCAAAATTTTCAGAGATGATCAGCAAAACTTTGTAGCCAGAGGGTCTGCTGAATCTCAGAAACTGCCTATTCCTCATGAAAACCTCAGCAGAAGTTTGAACAAATAAACATTTCAGAAGTCTGAACATGTCTACTCTATCCGTACAGCCTGACCTTCAAAAATTCATGTTATGCCAGAAATTTT
>VZTU01022682.1:0-12371 GCA_013400835.1 Zapornia atra
TACTGTAAAGATGTACAGGATACATCTATTAAGTATTTTCCTTTTTCCATTGCTGAAATCCTGGTTGAAATCCAAGTTGTTTAAAATTTTTTAAGAAATACTCACGTTTACTTCTTTCCTTCCCCTTCCTTTTACAGATGGCCACAGCAGAACTTAATTGGCTACATCACCTTGATGTTAGGATATATAAAATAGATGTATTAAAATACTTCTACCAGATGGGACAACTAAATCCAAAACAAAATTAGAAAGGCATGCAGTATTTTAGTGTAAGATACAGATACCTGAGAGAGAACTTCTGGTTTTTTTACAGATTGCAAGAGGAGACATACGCTTGGTCACTGCAGTATTTGGGCTGTGAGCCAAAGATGATGCTCATCAGGAATCCCCAATATTTCTTTAGGCAGTGTATCTTATTGCAGCCTTTGAGGTTTCAGACAAAGCTTATGGATATTTTTGGTTTCAAAGATAGTTTTCTTTCTGGAAATGTGGGACTACAAGATATGTAAACGTTGGGCCAGACAAGGATAATCATGTCTTAATGTGCCAGTAATAGCTTACGCTTCCAAAGTTACTGTCTGAATTCACTTGCAGATGGTAGAACCTTATATTTCAAACTTAGACTTGGCAAGAACTCTGAGAAATCTGTAATCTTTTTTTTGGTTTATTTCTTTTGGAATGGACTAAGTTGATCAATTGCAAGATGGAGAAAATAATGGAAAGGTCCAAGCAGCCATGGTGGTTTCTCAATGCCTTTGGTGATAATAAAGAAAAATTCAAATGCATTCCCTCAAGACAAGTAGTGAAACAGCAGAAACTCCCTTCACAATCCCTTGATATTTCTGATTGTTCCAACATCTTTATGCAGGAGGCTGAGAATTTTGTCTGTTATGGGAGGGTTCAGAGTTACCTGGATTTCGTTCTTAACTTTCTGCTTGCTTTAAGAAAGAGCTGCATACTTCTTCCTTTCCATTTCTCAGGATTTATTTTTTTTAAAGTGTAGTAATTCTTAAGTGACTTTTGTTTTATATGTGTATATATCTTTTCCTGTATTCCTTTCTAGTTTCTGCCAGTAGGAATTTGCCCTCTTGCTTTAGAATTGCTCCACTTTTCCTACCATCTTGATTGTGGAGTGTTTAAATGTCTATTTAAAATTCTTGGGACTAATTGATTTTTATTTTTTTTTCTTTTCTTTTTTCCCTGGAGTCCTTAGGACTTACTTCAAAGCAGACTGCATTTAGGCTCCACAAGTGTCCACGTTAGCTGACTGAAAGTAGCGTGCAGCCTAAAGTGTGAAAAGGTCTTGAGCAATTTCTGTTCTTGACCATCACTGACTAGCATTTCAGTTGTGCTAAGCTTGGCCCAGTTTTTCAAGCTTTTGGCATGTATCATAGCACAATGTTCATCTTCTATCACCCAGGTGGAAAGGAGAATCACAGAAAATCCTGATTCTTTTTCAGTCACAGGAGAATTTCGTGTTCTTTTCACTGAGCTCTGATTAGTCCCAGGTTATTGTATGCAAGAACTGTCGTGGTAGCTTGTATTTTTTTGTGTAATTGGATTGAGCAAATGACATTATGAGAACATAGGCATTATTTCTGCCACAAACCAATAATAAAATCATTTTTCTAAAGAAAGCTCTTCCACCTCCCTCTTACTCTTGAGCCAGACCATAATATTGAACAAATCGGTGATGCTTTCAAAGGTTGCCTAGATTTATTTTTTCAGGATTATAAAAAAACCCCACAAAACCAACACTGGCTTTTGCCTGTATCTCTTTGGTGCCAACTTAATATATCAGTTTTTTCTTCTGGTCCTGATCTTGTCCATTTCTCCACAGGCTGTTATCTCCCAGGAAAACTAAACATAGGCATGGAACACAGCAGGGCTAGATAACTTCTGGAGACTTAGAAAAAAAAAAAGTTGTTAATGAAAACCAAATGGTGTTCAGCATTAAATGGAGATGGAAATGGCTCTTTCTCACATTTAAGAAAAAAATCCCATCAAATGGAATGCAGATTTTTGGTTTTGCTCCCCTTGGGGTTTCTTCAAGAATTCTTCCAGTTTCTAATTTTAATATCCATAGAGTCATCATTATTTTGTTTCTTTGAAAAAACAATTGCACCTCATACACTGTGGTGTCTTCTGATTGACACAAACATTATTTAATGGTATTTTAGGTTGAAAGAACCCTAAGAAACTGCGGTTTCCTCAGACTGCATCTAGGAGGTAGAAAATCAGTCTTCTCACTCAAGTGTACCTAGAAAAGCCGATGTGAAAAATCAGTATATTTAAAGGGGAGATGAGATTGTGATAATCTAGTGTGACTTCTTCCTTGAATATGGACTACTGACTGTAGCAGTTCCTCTGTACAACCAGTGTTACTACAGTTCATGTGAATGTGACTGAAAGTTGGCTATTCATGGAAGTCTTATTGTTGAAGGAATAGTGTTGTAATCCAGCTTGGGTATTTTAAATGAGGAATGATGGACAGAGGTAAAGGTTTTCTAGACCTGTATACCTGTTCTTGAATTCCTTCAATTTTTAGAGGTAGAATGGAAAAAGAAGACGAGCTTATCTTTTTCTCACAAGCCCAGAATATGGTTGAATGGTACATTTTATTTATTTATTAATTAAAATAAAAATGAGTGTGGCAAGTTGCTCAATGAGCTGCCAAGTCTGACAGCAGGGAGTTAAATCTTTTTGTGTCTGTCATTAAATATGAAATTCTGCCCATGGCAGTCAAAATAATTTATTGTATCTGCAGCTCATCAGTACGTATATACAGCTTCAATTCATTATTTACCATGGCTAAGTTTCTACTAATGTGGCAAAATTGAACTGCATTTCAGCAGGCTCTACTGACATTATTATATTTGTATTAAAGTTAGGCCTTTGTGCTGTGGTTTCACAGGTAATTAATGTGTAAATGACTCCTCTCAAAGATCTACCCCTGCCTTGCTTCTGCTGTTCTTGTCTCTTCATCCCAATTCAAATCCCTGTAGAGCTTTACAAGCCATATAGTGGTTTGGGTTGGGAAGCTGATCTGAATTAAATGATACTCTTCTTTCTTGTTGAGCTGGTTTTAATCATGATCAGTTTAACCAATCCAGTCACTGGTGCAGGTTCACAAACATTCATGCCAGCACAGAGGGAAGCAAGGAGACACATGGGGACAGCTTTCCTTCAGTTGTGATGCTGGCTGATTGCTGAAGTGCTGCTGAGACTTGCTACTGCACAACTGTGAGGAATTCCACCTCAGGATGATACAAACAGAAGCAAGTAATAGTAACACACTTGGTTCATTGAACAACTGGACACACAGGGACACATCTGGAGGATTTTTACCTAAAATACCCCATTTCTATGGCTAATGTACACTGTCTCTCATTTTCTCATGAAAGTGACTACTATTCATACACCTGCTTTATGGCTTTTCTGTTGCATTTCTTATCCTGACAACTTCCTGCCTTTTTAGTTTATTTTAAAAAATGCTTAAAATATAAAATTTTTCTCTATTTATGTGATGCCAGATGCAGCAATTAAGAAAGGTTGTGGTACTGCTTAGCCATATGTAGCTGTTAATGACTGACTTTAGCGTCTGTTTATTTGGTCTTTTATTAGGTAGGTAACATTTAACAAAGTACTCTAGATGTTGTATCTTGGGAATTGATCTGTGGCTTAAAAAATTAATACGGACAGCTTGAATTTGATTTAGCTATAGAGGAACTACAGAAGAATGAAGTACATCTTGTTCGGTCTTTGTGCAGTGACATTAGATGAAATGAGCTAACTCACAAAAAGGAAAGCACAATGAAGACAACTGATCTCCAGCTTCCTACCAGGGTTTGTTATTCCAATTTGTGTTGGCAGTTTTTTAGGGGGTGGGATCAACAACTGCTGTATTCTCAAGACACTGAGGTTCTGGAGCATGTCCAGAGAAGGGCAATCATGCTTGTGAAGGAAGCTGAGGAGCGGCTGAGGGAACTGGGGTCATTTTGCCTGGAGAAGAGAAGGCTGAGGGGAAACCTTATCACTGCCTGCAATTACCTGAAAGGAGAGTGTAGAGAGGTGGGTGTTGCTCTCTTCACCCAAGCAACAGGGGATGTGACAAGGGGAAATGGCCTCAAGCTGCACCAGGCAGGGTCAGATTAGATGTTAGGAAAAAGCTCTTCACCGAAAGGGTTATCAGGCACTGGAACAGGATGCTGAGGAAGGGGGTTGAGTCACTGACCCTGGATGTATTTAAAAGACGGGTAGATGAGGTGCTAAGGGATATGGTTTAGCATAGTACAGGAACAGTTGGACTTGATAATCTCAAAGGTCTTTTCCAACCTTGTGATTCTGTGAAATACAACTTTAGGTTTCTTAATTGTAGCATATGGGAAATGTGGTAGCTAAATATAAAATGTTCCTGTAAAAAAGTAGATTTGATAAAGAATGAAGAGTAAGGAACAGTGCAGCAAAGTAATGAGGAAACCCACAACAGATTCACAGTGATGTTTTTGCCAGATGGGACAGAAATTAAGTTTGGTATAAATCAGCACAGCTATGTTAGCATCAGTGAAGCTGATCTGACTTGCTTTGTATTGGTGGGGTTTTCTGTTCACTTGCTAGAAATGCTGACTGCTGTGATTGTTTTCAGACTATCTGAGGATCTCCAAATGTAATCATGAGCTGCAAAACATGGACTAGTTTTGCTTGTTTAGACTCTTGCAAGATCAGTCTGTCTTCAGCTAATGTCAGAAATCTCAAATTCAAATATAGCTTTGATTAAATGTTTTAGTGATGCAAAAATTGCAAGATCCTGTTTATCCTTTTCTGGTAATACGTGGTCTTATGGTTGTAAATCCCATGGAAGGTGGGATGCCCCTGCGTGGCCTTCAGAGATTTCTACAACTCAAGTTCATTAGTTTGGTCCTAGCTAGTGATTAAGTAGAAAAAAGAGTATTTAATCTTTTTTTAAATACTGTGGATCAGTTTAATCTTTACCTGTTCCAGTATGCTGTTAAATCAGTCTGGACTTCTTAGCTTGTGTAAAGCATGGGACTAGTGCTGACCTGGAACAACACTACTTGCACGAACTTGCCCTTGTGATTCACTGCAGCAGAGGGAACCTGGCAGCTGGTGGAAAGACCCACTGAAAATAAGGTGGTTTTATTTGGTTTTTTGAAAGAAGAGGACAGCTGTGTGTCAGGACTTGGGGATTCATTCAAGTATTTGCAGAAGGTTAATGGGTTGCATAGTTTTGAGCTTGAGCTGATAGGGTGAATGTACTTGAATTGTTGGTTTCAATGATACTGCAGCTGAGACAAGGATTCTGTTTTGCCTGAGGCATCTGTCCAGGATGTTTGGAATGGAGATGAGATCTCAAGCTTGGATCTGAAAATGGCAAAAAGGTGCTTTTGTCCTGTACCTTTCCTTCTGTAGCTGCTCTTGTACTTCTATAATGATGTGAATTTTACATCTAAGCCCAGATATTTTGTGTTTGGAGGCTTTTGAGGAAAGGCTGGGAAGCTCTGCATGAAGGATCTAGAAAACCAAGCCTTGTTCTCTGTTTTGCATTTCCATGGTTGAGTTGAACTATTTTTCTGACCTTGATTTTGGCAAGATCATGGCAATTGTGCATATGCTGTTTTCAAGTATGTACTACTTTCTTCTTCTTGCAGACTCTCAAAGTGCAATATTGACATTATTGGACACTTAAAGAAAAACTTGTGCTGTTGAGATGTGCCCTTTTCACATTAAATTGTTGAGTTTCCAGTATTTTATCCTCATGTGTATGAAATTTAGAATCTAACATTAAACATGGACACTAGCATTCATATTTATTGGCTGTGAACCTTGCACAGAATGTAATACACTTAGGAATTCAGGTAACTTAAAATACAGTGGATAGGAGTAAGCAACAGTTCATAGGTAGATGCTAATAAGTTGCCTCATTTTTAATAACTTAAAAGGGTGAATATGTCAAAATGACAGGGTCTCATCCGTTATAGAAAACGTCCAGCTAATTATAGCAGTTGGGTGGCTTAGATAGTGGTTTGGTGTCTACTGACAACTCACAACTTCCCTGGATGTCTTATCTGGCTTCTGCAAAGTATTTTTATGTCCTGTTGAGCTTCTACAGCTTTTGGTGTAGCTTCTAAGCAAACACCCAGTCTTCTGGGTAATATATCCAGTATCTAACAGCAAATAAAAATCCTGGTTTCTCAGTGGAGTAGGTTCCCCTGTTTTGGCCTTTGTGTTGCAAGTCCAAGCAGCAGCTTCTGTAAGAAACTGTCTGTCAGCATTAGTATTAAACTATCCATAAAAATGTTAATTTGAACTGAATTTCCAGATCAAACAGAAAACTTAATTAATGTCAGTTAATTAAATTCTTGGTGGAAATGAGAAAATAAGTACACAGATGCACAAGGCTGCTGCTGTCTCTTTGCTAATAAAGCAGCTAACGAAGCATTTTCTAGCTGTACCTGGAGGGGGTGGATCCGTAATAGGAATTATTTCCTCTAGGAACAAGCCCTTCTATCTTCTGCATCACGTCCCAGGTGATGCAGGTTCCTTTTTCCTGCTGTTATCTTCTGTAGCATTGTTACATGGCAACATACTTAAATAAATAAAAGAAAATAATACAAAGACTCTTGATTGCACATGCTCCTCTCCAGGAGAAGAACGCGACACCTATATCAAGTGTCACGGTTGTTAGTCACAGTCGCTTAACTCCTCACCGCAGGCCGCAGTGATGAGTGTGATATAAATCTTGGAGCCTGGCAGCTACAAGGGCTCTGTGTGCACTTGAGGGCTGTGTTGTAAAATGAATCTGGGCTCACTGACCACAGCCCTTGTGAGCAGATTCTTTCCGTATGGAGAAGCTCATTGATAATCAGCTTGCAGTCATCTTCTGATAGTCTCTTATTTGCCAGATATCATTGCTGTACTGTGGCTGGATTGCATGAGTTTTCTGCAGACACTTGGATGTAGCTTAAGTGCATACTTGATGTGGAATTTGCAGCTTGAGCAATAAATCTACAAGAGTTGTTTGAAGAGTCATATGGGCTTCTTGTGATTTTACCCCAGCCAGCAACTGAACATCACATGGTCACTCATTTGCTTGCCCACCCCACCAGGTTGGGGGAAAGAATTGCAAAGTGATAAAACTCATGGGTTGTGATAAAGACAGTTTAAGTAAAGCAAAAGCCACATGTTGGCAAGGCAAGGCAAAGCAAGACAAGGAATTCCTTCCCCACTTCCCATTGGTAGGCAGGTGTTCAGCCATCTCCAGGAAAGCAGGGCTCCATTGAGTTTAACGGTTGCTTGGGAAGACAAATGCCATCACACTGAATGTGTCTCCCTCTTCTTCCTTCCCCCAGCTTTATATGCTGAGCATGATGTCATGTGGCATGCAATATCCCTTTGGTCATTGGGGTCAGCTGTCCCAACTGTATCCTTTCCCAACTCCTTATGCACCCCCAGCCTAGTTGCTGGCAGGGTAGTGTAAGAAGCAGAAAAGACCTTGGCTCTAGGTAAGCACCACTTAACAAAACCAAAGACACCTCCACATGACAAAAACATTTCTGTATATTAACACTGCTTCCAGCACCAGTCCAAAACACAGCCCCATGCTAGCTACTGTGAAGAAAACTATCTTGCTCAGATGGACAAGGGTTCATTTGTGCCTTTTGTCTCAGGGTGCTCTGAAGACTTTGGGGGTTTTAAGCCAGGTACAATCTTGATGCACGCAGTTGAAAACACTTGTCCTTGGGGAATGAAAGTTATACACAGTAGGTGATATTCCTGCCTCCCCTTCTCACTTTGTGTAGAGTTTTTTTAAAATCTTATTTTGTTTTTTAAACATAAGTTATTTTATGGCACTGTTGTGCTGTCAGAATGACACGTTACCACAGTATAGATTCTCCATTCCTGTGGCAAATTATCAGGTGGTCTTTACGTGATCACTGTCTGATGCAGATATTGATGAAATATAAGTAGAATGGTAAGAAAAGAAATCTCTTTATTTCCCGTTGTCTTAATTCTTCACGGAAAAATAGGTTTCTAATTAAGAATATTTAAATAAAACATTTTCTTCTTGGCATTCATGGTACAGTGGTGGAAGTGATGTCTGTGTCTTCCTCTTCCTGTGCTGCTGCAGGCACTAATTATATCTGGACATGAAAAGTTCAAGACCTAATCTTTCTGTCCAAAAGCAAGTGGCAGAGGCCTGTAAGCCATTGGTGATCAAGTTACACAAAATTCTCTGTGTTTATTGACTGGCAAATATTTTTATTCCCTGGAAATTGAAGGGGGAAATGTTTGTTGTTTTCCTTGTTTCTAGGTGAGACATGCTTTTCTCTTGTGTATTATCTAATGTACCAGACAAAACTAATACGTAAACATTGGGGGTGGGGGTGNGGGGGGGTGGGGAGCCTGACTGCGAACAAGCATGTTTCACCATGTCTGGTAGTCTATTGTATGTGCTAGATTTCCCCCCCAAAATAATTTGACTAAAGGGCACTCCTCTATCCATGATGTTTTCGTCTCCTTTTCTCAGGAGTACTTTCTCGAGGTTAAAGCTAAGTTTCAGGTTTGTTTTTAGAAATATAGCCTTCAAAAGTTTAATTTTAATAGTTTTGGGTCAATGATCCCTGTCACCATTAGAATGGAAATGTAGCTTTTGTTGTTAAGTCTAATATTTGAGTGGGAAATAGCACTTGTCTCAAGGGAGTAGTTATAGTACAATGCATGGGTCTCAGCTGGGTTGTGAGAAGTTGCTGTGTTCTGAGACTTCTTCATTCTGATAGAAAAAGAAATGCTGTTTGTACTAACAAAGGGACTCTGGTAACATGCATGTGCTGTGATCTTTCATAGAGAAATATTTTCTGTTTCATTTAAAGTCAAATTGTTTGGATTAGTGGAACAATTCTTCATCATTTTCAAGTCTTGAGTGTTTTTGGGATGCTTCCAGGGCTCCCCAGTGTGTGATATACCGCTGATTTCAGGCGTTGCACTTTGTTCTGTGATGGATAAATGGCTGCACCGGTGCTCTGTGTCCTCATTTTTCTCCTCCTAAAAAGGCAAAAACCCTGACTAATCCTTCTCTTTTTCTGATGACAGCTGTACATTGAAAAGACTTTAACATGTTTTGAGAAATTTCCTCATCTATGCTGCAGCTGCATCTAGTCCTGGAGCCACCATGTTTCATCACTCAGTAAAAGAAAACGTTGTGTTTGCAGACTGTTGTGAAGAGCACATGTTACACAAATCAAAGATATGTAGATCAATAAAAATGTTTTTGTCAATTCTGTGCTGTGAATTAGTACCACAGTTAGGTTTTAAAATATGTGGGATGCATGCTAATTTGAGCTTGGCAAATCTATAGATGGAAAAAAGCTACACAGACTCCAGTACCCGCTACTATTTAGTTTATGGGTGTTGGAATGACCTTCTAAACTGTGCAGTGATTAATTGCCTATTTTACATAATGTATAAAGCTTCAGAGAAGTGTATTCATAGTGATGGAACGTGTATTAAAAATCATTGTCTGGTAACTAGTTAGAATGTAAAGCCATTCTATAAATAGTGCAGATAGGCTCTAAAGGGAAAAATGAGCAAATATGCTTAGGCAGCCGATACACTGTATCCGTGTTAGCAAGTACTGGCACTGTAGATCCGAGAGGAAATGTGAGGGTCCAACATCCTTTTGTTTCGTGTTTTTTTTCAGGCTAGGTCAAACCTTGGCTTGGTTCTTTGGGCAGAACAAGAGTTAGGAGTGCATCTTGCAGACAGTTTAATCTGGAAGGAATCCAGTTTTGCATACTTCTACATTGCTTCCCAGCGCAAACTGAAGAACAGTAAATAGAGATGATCTGGAGATTTGATCCAAAAGCACTCTTCCAATCTAAACTAAAATGCTATTTATAGAATTGTGTAGAACCCCAGATTTAGTCTTGACACTGGATTGAGTATCTTAATGAGGCTTTTTAAGAATAAGTGCAAGTTCTAGTAGGGACAGAAAGGGGATCAAGAAATTGTGCATTACTGTGTTGAAGACTGACATTTCTGACTGGTGTTTGTATATGCTTTCTCCAGATTAAGTGCTAAATTCATGTGAAAGTTTCTAGTTGGCTGCTGTATTGGGTTTATGTGTCAAGGTTTCAGTAGCTGGCCTTTGTGAGAAGAGGCCAGGGGCTGTCCCATGTGTTGGACATGGCTGGCTCCAGCTCCCTCCAAAGCGGACCCACGAGTGGACAATGCTGAGACTGTCAGTGGAGCTGGTGACACCTCTGTGATAAGGTATTTAAGAAAGTAAAAAAAAACCCCACAGTGCCACAGTTGAGAGAGTGAGAAAAATGTGTGGGAATCAACTCTGCAGACACCCAGGTCAGTGTAGGAGGAGGCGGTCCAGGTGCTAGAGCAGAGATTCTCCCTCAGCCCCTGGAGATGTCCATAGTGAAGCATGTTGGATACACCCTGAAAGAAGCTGTAGCCTTATGCTGGAGCAGGTCCAGGCAGGAGCTAAGGCCCCTGGAGAGCAGCCCACACAGGAGCAGGTTTTCTGACAGGAGCAGCCACAGCTTGTGGGAAGGATCCACACTGGCACAGTTGGTGAAGGACTGTGGGAGGGACCCGGTGCTGGAGCGGGGAAATGTGTGAGGTGGAAGGACTAGTAAAGACAAAGTGTTACAAACTGACCGCAACTCCTGTGCCCACCCCTTGTGCTGCTCAGGGTGGGGATAAGATAGAATTGGGACCGAAGGAGTGAGGTTAGGCCTTGAAAGATGCTTCTTGTTATTCTACTCTAATTGCCAGTAAATAACTTGTCCAAGTCAAGTCTGTTTTGCACATGGGGTGATTGATAAGCAATCTCCTTGTCTATCTCAACCCCTGAGCTTTTCCATCATATTTTCTCCCCATGCCCCATTGAGTAGAGGGGGGCTGAGAGCAGCTTGGTGGGTGTTTGGAAGCCAACTAGGGGTCAGCCTACTACAGCCACGCTGAGGATGTGGACAAACTTAAACTTTGCAAATGTTCTCTCCAGTCCAAATTTCCTTAAACTGCCAGTGATGGTAGACGACAAACAAAACTGCTGAATTAGTTCGTGTTGTGGATTGCTGTGCATTCACATGATCCTGTTTACTGGCATAGCCCAGAGCAGTAAGTTCCAGCAGAGCTGAAGACAAAGGGCAATGACATGTTCAACAAGTGCTTTAAATCCAGGATGGGACGTCTGAACTATGTCATTCTACATTTTCCTTTATGCTCTCTTAATGTACTGCTAGATATATAATCTGTTCATATTAAAAACTAAATTGTCCAAAAAAAACCCCAAACTTACTTTTCCAGCTACTGATCTGTAGTAATTGGGTTTGAAACAGTATTTATTGGTTTGTCAATGGATTTTTTTAAGCAATTTTAGGTGGTTAAGTGTTGGAACTGCTGAAGTCATTACTACCTGTGGTGGATTAGCCCTGGCTCACTCACCCTCCCTCCCACCCCCCACGCACTAGGATTGGAGAGACATCTGGAAGAATGAAAGTGAGAGAACTCGTAGTTTGAGATTAAGAAGCGTTTAATAGGATACACAAAAAAGGAATATAATATAAATGGTATATACACAAAACATGTGATGCACAGCATAATTTCTTTCCACCTGAAGCTGATGCTGCATAAGCCCCCCCAGCTGCTGTGCAAGACCCCCAAGACTCCCTAGTCTCTCAGCCCACATGCCTAAGCAATGTACAACAAGGAATTCATTCACCACTTCCTATTGGCAAGTGGGTATTCAGCCATCACCCCCAAGTCAATGCTACTCAAGACCTTCAGCTTCTATACCAGGCCCTCAGCTGTCTTTTGGCCCACCCCCAGTTATAAATGGAACATGACATTGTGTGGCATGGAATATCCCTTTGGCCAGTTCTGGCCAGCTGTGTCCACTCCCAGCTTCTTGGGCAACCCCTGGCTCCTCATCAGCAGGACACAAGAAACTGAAAACTCCTTGACGGCTTGGCAACAACTAAACATCAGTGTGTTATCAACATGATTCTCATCTTAAATCCAAAATGCAGAACTACATCAGCCGCTAGAAAGAAAGGTAATTTTATCCTTGCCGAAAGCAGGACACTGCCATTAGGAAAGCTCAACAACTTCTCTCTTGCGTCCTAGCTACAGAAATGGCATGATAGATGAAGCTTTCAGGAGATAAAAGAATTAGGATAATGGGAATAGATTTCAATGAGAGGTGGTTTTGTGTGGGGGCGGATGGATGAGAGGACACAATGTTATTTGACACATCTTATTTCTGCTGCTGTGGAATCATTTAATAGCAACTTCCTTTAGACTTTGTTTATTTGACTAATCTGCTTTTTTTTTTTTTT
>VZTU01022682.1:12389-112599 GCA_013400835.1 Zapornia atra
TTTTTTTCAATTTCTGATTACTTTTCAATTTATAACGACTTCTCTGGAGTATTTTGTCTGAGCTCCCCCCCAAACCTATTTTTGACTGCCTTTTAACTGTCCTGTATTTTTCATCAGTTGAATTCATAGATTTCTTACTAGTGGGAAAACAATTAAAGCTAGCAACAACAAAAGCCAGTTTCAGATTGGATAACAATTTATTTTAATGCAAAGATGCTACAGAATTTCTGTAGCATGAAAACTATTTTGCTTCTCTTATTTTTTTTTTTAAAGTTTTTTTTTCCTCTCCCTCCATCATTAGAGCAAATGAAGATTAATTCATTTCCAGATGTTTCCTGTTCATTCTGAGACAAATCTGAAAAGTCCTTCAGTTAAAATTCAGTCTAGAATCTTCTGAGTTGGAAGGGACCCACTGGGAACATCAAGTCCCAACTCCTGAAGTCAAAAAGTAAATGAAGTCTAAATCTTCTAGTCCCACGTGAAAGGCTGTATCTGTTTGGTATTCTACTTCTATGAACTTAGAAGCTTGAACATAAAATACTGATGGCTAATTGATGTATTTGGTATATTTAATATGCTGGTGTATATATATATCACGTACAGCCAGGCATTAGAGTAGCAATGGTGTACTGGCTTCACTAAGAACTAGTTATTTCTGAGGTCTAAGACTATTCAATTTGCCTTGCCCTGAAGTGGCCACGCAGCAGTTGTGTTTGGCAGTCAGACCAGCACCATAACTTAGAAAGTTGGCAGCTCCCTATTTGTGTGGTATCGATTAACATGGAGCTTCTTAAAAGGTAGCTGTAATATTTTTAAAATGGAGCCAATTTAGGGTCACCTTACTTGTGTCCCTTTTGTTGCTGATAACTTGTAGCTTTTGTTCACTGGTCTCGATGGTGTGGGCTTTGGGGCATAGCAGGACTTTTCTCCCTGTCTGTGGGGGAGGTTGACATTCAGAAAATGACATACTTCAGTAGACCCCTTGGCACTAACTTTTTGGAACAATGCTTTGCATGTAACGTCATGCAATGGCATCCTGGCTTGTATCAGAAATAGTTTGGCCAATAGGTCTAGGGAGGTGATTGTGCCCCTGTACTTGGCATTGGTAAGGACGTACCTCGCGTGCTGTGTCCAGTTCTGGGCTCCTCAACATAAGAAGGACATTGAGGTCCTGGAGCGAGTCCAGAGAAGGGCAACCAGGCTGGGGAAGGGGCTGGAGAGCAAATCATCTGAGGAGCAGCTGAGGGAGCTGGGGGTGTTTAGCTTGGAGAAGAGGGGGCTGAGGGGAGATCTTATCACCACCAAGAACTACCTGAAGGGAGGTTGTAGAGAGGTGGGCGATGGTCTCTTCAACCAGGTGACAGGAGAGAGGACAAGGGGAAATGGCCTCAAGCTGTGCCAGGGCAGGGTCAGATTAGATGTTAGGAAAAAATTCTTCACTGAGAGTTGTCAGGGCCTGGAGAAAGCTGCCCAGGGAGGTGGTTGAGTCACCTTCCCTGGGTGTGTTTAAAAAAAGGGTAGATGAGGTACTCAGGGATATGGTTTAGCATAGGAAAGGAACAGTTTGACTTGATGATCTTAAAGGTTTTTCCAACCTTGTGATTCTGTGATCTCTCTAAGCATGTGCAGTTGTTTTGCTTCTATATTTGTGGAAAGCAACTTTCTGTGAGTTTTTCTTAAGCTTTTGATTTATTTTTTTTTCCCTTCCAGCACTGTTTGTGTATGCAGAGAGATGTAAAATGCTGCTGATGTAGTGCACAGGTGTGAGGGATGAAGACAAGTGCAAGGCAATGAGAAAATTGGTACTCACATCCATGTGAGTACCATCGATGGAATTAGATGTGTAACAAAATAGTAAAAGCGTAGAGCAGCTACATTTTTAAAATTTAATTTTAATTTTGGGTTGCTTGCTTGTAGTTTTGTAGTTGGTTTTTTTTTTAAAAAAAAAACAACCCTGTGATGCATGGTCTAATTTTAAAATGCCTTTCTATTGTCTTTAAGTCCCTTACCCTTTAGTGATGATGACACCCTCCCTCCCCTACCCCCCTGCATGCTTTAATTTGACAATTTGACAGCTAATTATATTTTGGCAGTTTTGTACATCATTGTCTTAAAATGCCAGTCTCTAGATAACACATCATGCTTTAACACCCCCCCCACACCCCCCCCACTGTATGCTCTTTTCATATTGCTCACGCTTGTGCTTTTCATTAGGCACAACTTGTACATAGTCACTCTCCTGCTTTTCTAGCTTCAGAAGGTGTTCTGTTACCAGCAAGCAATTATCCAGGTCATTGCCTCTTTACAGTGTGTTGGGTGTCAGGGTGTAGGTTGCAGTGGCTTGAGCTAAGCCGGAGTCATTAGGCTCTCTACTTCATCAGCCCTGCAGTTCTGGCTGCTGTGGTTCTACGCAAAACAGCCTTCACTTGCATCCACAGTATCAAAATAGACTCGGATCACTCAGAATAGTAGTAGCCTTTCATTATGTTCCCAGCAAAGATTTTTGATTTAGTAAAACCTGATTAGTTGGGTTGCAAATCTGTGTTTGTCTCGAGCCTTCACTTAAGCAGGTGGACCTTCAAGGAGTTTATCTAAAAAATATGAGCCTTAGTTGGAGTGATTCAGTGAAACACCATCTCAGCTCAATAGCACCTGAAGGAGAATGGCTGTTTGTGATAATGTTTTAATCAAAAAGAGAACTTCCCCCAGGACGTGCATCTGACTCATTTTTCAGGGAAACCTGTCAACAATGCGTCTGAGATGGCTTGAGTGTTACCCTGGGATTAAACAGCCTATTGTACCTCAGGTACAAATTACTCTCTGATGCTTTTATTTTTCTACATTTTTATAACACATTATCACAGTAATGTGAACTGTTGGTCCTTCTTGTCAGTTTTTGCTTTTGACGCGCTCTTTAAAAACAGCAGGTGTTGGCAAATAAAGAGTATGTGTGAGTAATTTTATAGTTTCCTGTAGTTGCACTCCTTCTTTGCTTTCTGTGCCAGGGGAGAAAGTGAGGAAAGTAATGAGGAAAAAAAAAAGCACACAGAATTTTTAGACGAAGTACAGTAAAGTTGCTATTTGTGGCTGATGCACACCAAAAGCTATTGTCTTTACTCTGGATTATATTAAATTTAAGTTGAAAATTCTCTTTCTTCTCCCAGCATTAATGTAGGCTGAGTTCTTGGTAAATTCTTTAAGTACTTGTTATCATAATAAGTAGTTTGCTGTTAAATTATCCAATTTTCAGAAAATATTCTAAAGCAGGAGAAACACTTTATAATTTTCACTCACATTCAGGCTTATTTATGTGGTGGAAGATGACAACTATACTTCTGAGGGGAGAGTTGATCAAAGATTATTGGGTTTTCATCAAGTTTGAAGCCTCTGGAGTGATAACTCTCAGTCCTTCCAAAATGTCATTACTGGCACAACATTTATGTTCAACCTTTTCAGTTGCTATCCTGTTGCTAGACCTTTTGGGAATACGTTTGCAGAGATGGTGCCTTGTTTTATGGGATTACAGTTCCTTGTTTAATGGGATTATGGTTCCTTGTTTTAAGGAGATACTTTGGCTTTGTTTATAGTAGCATCAGAAGTGAGAAGTTGGGATTTAAACGTGTACTGAAAAACTGTTTTCTGCAGTAAGGTAAGAGGGAACCAAAATTCATAACCAAGATACAATTTTTTCCTTGCAAGTTATTTTGGTTTTCACTTCACTGATGAAAATTTCAGACTCGAACTTGTTGAACTTGTAGGTGTTGTCTACCTGGACTTCAGTAAAGCGTTTGACACTGTCTCCCACAGCATCCTCCTAGAGAAACTAGCTGCCATTAATTAGATGGGTATACCCTTCACTGGGTTCAAAACTGGCTGGATGACTGGTCCCAGAGAGTAGTGGTGAATGGAGCTAAATCCAGCTGGTGGCGGGTCACAAGTGGTGTTCTCCAGGGCTCAATGCTGGGGCTGATCCTGTTTAACATCATCATTAATGATCTGGATGAGGGGATTGAGTGCACCCTCAGTAAGTTTGCAGATGACACCAAATTGTGTGAGAGTGTTGATCTGCTGGAAGGCAGGAATGCTCTGCAGAGCGACCTGGACAGCCTGGATTGATGGACAGAACTTTATGAGGTTTAACAAGGCCAAGTGCTGGGTCCTGCACTGTGGTCACAATAACCCCAGGCAGTGCTACAGGCTTGGGGCAGGGTGGCTAAAGAACTCCCTGGAGGAAAAGGACCTGGGCGTGTTAGTCGACAGCTGGCTCAACAGGAGCTGTCAGTGTGGCCACATGGCCAAGAGGGATCCTGGTCTGTATCAGGAATAGTGTAACCAGCAGGAGTAGGGAATTTATAATCTCAGCTCTGGTGTACTCAGCTCTGGTGAGGCCACACCTTGAGTACTGTGTTCAGTTTTCAGCCCCTGACTACAGGAAGGATGTTGAGATGCTGGAGTGCATCCAGAGGAAAGCGTTGAAGCTGGTGAAGGGTCTGGAGCACAAGTCCTAAGAGGAACTGCTGAGGGAGCTGGAGCTTTCTGGTCTTGAGAAAAGGAGGCGGAGGAGATGTACGTCATCGCTCTCTACAGCTACCTGCAAAGCAGTGCAGAGGTGTCAGAGTTGGTCTCTTCTCTCGGGTGACAAGCAATAGGATGAAAGAAAATGGCTTAAAAATGCACTGGGGAGATTTAGGTTAGATATCAGGAGGAATTTCTGTACTGAAAGGGTTGTCAGGCATTGGAACAGGCTGCCCAGGGAGGTAGTGGAGTCATCATCCCTGGAAATATTTAAAAGCGTGTCGATAGAGTGCTTAAGGACATGATCTAGAGGTGGACTGGTCGAGGGTTAGGCTGTGGTTGGACTTGATGATCTTTAGGATCTCTTGCAACCCAGGTGATTCTATGAACTTTCCTGTGATGTTGATGAATTTTATACTGAGCATTGCGCCTCATGGGAATGTTTCCTGTCTGATCATGATGACTACACCTGTAAGTCATAGGATTTAAGGGCACTTTAGGCATTAAGTGCTTTGACCAAGTGTTCTGTCTGCAGGAGCTCAAACACATCTTCTTGTGAAGCACTGAGATGTGATGATCTGTTGATGTCTGTGTAACCAGTCAGCCCTGTTCTTCCTGGTCTGTGCAGGCTGTGCAAATGAGAACTTGAATGCTCCCCAAAGTGCCAACATCCTAATTGCTTGTCTGCAAGCAGTGCAGACAGTGGGCGGATCTGTGTTTAAATCTCAGCTCATGCTTCTCTGAGTACAGCCATGCTGTTCCCCTTCCTCTCTAACAGAGAGGACAGCTTGTGTCTGCCCTTCTTTGAGAGGATTCTGCATTTGGTTTTACAGGGTTACAGGGTCCTGGTTTGCCAGGTGCAGCTCTGTGGTCTCAACAAAATCTTGATTTACTATGGATTTATACTGTGTAACAGATAGGACATTTGCAGAGGCTGAGCACGATCTGTTTGGAATGAAAGAGGTTATTGAGCAGGACTGAAATCCGTAAAAGGCTTTGTTTATGTATTACCTCAAAGCTAGTCCTTGTAACTTGGGATAGGTGTTGCAAAAGCATTGCATCAGTGTTCAGCTTGGATTAAGCACTTCATCCAGTCATCTTCTGTGCACTGAGTTCAGAAATCCTTTTTAGCCATTTCGGGTCATTTTCTGCTGAGATACGAGAATCAGTGACAAATGGTCAGACTTCTCTGGGTGGTGGGTCATTTATTTTTTTAAAGAGTATAGTGTTAAAAAAGTGTATCTTCACTACTAGGCTTGTTGCATTATTGTTTTCAGTATTAAATGAATGGATTTTTTGCTTGGTGCCTGTGCTCAGGACCTACGTGAGAATTAACCTGGTGTTTGTCTTGTGGCAGAAACTTCTTAAGGTCTTTGCAGTGTGTGCTTTTAGCTCTTCATGCTCACACCAGTGCTGAAATAGAAGTATTGATTTTGAGAGAAGCCTTAAGAACTTGATGGTAGGTCATTAAGTTCCTCACTGTTCGCAATCTTCCTAGAAACCAGCAAAAAGAAAATATTAATGATGTATCTATTAGCATACTGATTACTAAATTCACTGTTTCTGTGCAATGGCAGAATAAATTAATATTTGGCTTCTGAAGTGAACACCGGATCCAAAGAATGAACCAACTGGTGCATCTCACTCTGATCTCTTCCTTTAACTAGGAGATTTATAACCCCTGTGGAGAATTCTGTTCTGGTTAATCTGTGTTATCCTTTAAAATCAAATACTCAAAAGCATTTTCATTTCTGTTTTGTGGTTCGGTACTGCTGCAGTGCTGTGCTTGCCTGTGGGTGATAATGGAATCCAGTATCTCCCATCTCCCTGCCAGAGGCTGGGGAAAAAGACTCCAGGATTTTTGCCAGGCTGTCCTAAGGTTTTGTGTCCAGTTCTGGGCTCTTGTGTTCAGTTTTGGGCTCCCTGGTATAAAAAAGACAGGGATCTCTTGGAGAGAGTCCAGAGGAGGGCTATGAAGATGATTAAGGGCCTGGAGCATCTCCCTTGTGAGGAAAGGCTGAGTGAGCTGGGACTGTTCAGCCTTGAGAAAAGAAGACTAAGGGGGGACCTTATTAATGTTTATAAATATCTTAAGCATGGGACGCAGGGGGAAATGGCCAGCCCCTTTTCAGTGTCTGTGGGGACAGGACAAGGGGCAATAGCTGCAAGTTAGAACACAGGAAGTTCCGCACCAACATGTGGAAGAACTTTTTCACAGTGAGGGTGACAGAGCACTGGGACAGGCTGCCCAGGGAGGCGGTGGAGTCTCCATCTCTGGAGACATTCAAGACCCATCTGGACACCTATCTGTGCAATATGAGATAGGGACCCTGGGTTGGCAGGGGGTTTGGACCCGATGATCTCTCGAGGTCTCTTCCAACCCCTATGATTCTGTCATTCATGGATAGATTAAACTTAAAACTAATTAGGTGTTACATCTTGCAAAAATTAATGGAAATAAAGGTAATGAATAGGATGGAACCAGAAGTTTTGTTTTCAAGGTACAGTGTTCTGTGGATAAACAGCCACACAGCTTGTGGGCTTAATATTTTTTGGTTTTTCTTTGTGGCATTTTAACCAAATTCTGGACTTGTTCAATATTAATAAATAATAAATGTTTTATCTGATGCAAACTAAATAGATGGAAAGAAATTTGTACCAGTATTGCTAAATACTGGTATGAATGTAATCTAATTTCAATTTGGTGGATATGCCATTGGTCTCAGCTTGAGGCTGGGACCCAGAGAACGCAGGGCAGCCTTCGAGGCCCCAATTCCTGTTTCACATAGGAAATGCCATTGCTGTTTACCGGGTTTTGTTTACCAGTGAAACTAAAAACAACAGGAGCTTCTTGTCTATTACTAACTTCCTTTTTTCATAGCAAGGTAGAAGAAACGGATAGCATTTTCTCCCCCACTTTATGCTGCTGCTCAACAAACTTGTTTATTCACCATTTGACTTCATATAAGCACTTTACAGACAAAAAATGTGGATGTCATACTGCATGGCGTAATTTCAAATGTTCAGATGGGATTTTGGAGTCACTCCCTTTAATTTCATTTTAGTTGTTAATAGAATATCAGAGATTTGAAATAGCTGATTCCTCAGATTTTTCAAAGCAACTCTACTTTGTGCTGTGTAGCCATGACTGATACTGTAAGCAGGCAGGTATCTAAATTTGCCTTGATGTCTTTTTGTGGGCTTACTCAAACTTTTCATAGAGTCACCAAGAGTAGGTTTGGTGTCATTGGACATTCTTGATGCCATTCAGACTTCTCATACAATTTGCTTAGAGGATCCTTTTTGTACTTAAGGTATTACTGCAGTTAAAATGTGTCTGCTCAAAGATGAATAGTGAGGCAGAGTTGCTGAAGAAAGCTGTTCAGCTACAATGACCACAACTGTAGCATGTAACTCTCAGGATTTTGTTTGAAAACAGTTTTATTATGTTAAGATTGTAATTAAAGTTGAATGCAAAAGAGTCTTACAGCTCCTCTGTAACTGGTACTGTGATTGCTGACCGTCTACATTTTGGCATATGGAGGGACACCTTAGATCCACACTAAATGGTATGGATCACAGCAGCCTGTCCAGGAGCCTAAAGTAACTAGGGTAAGATGCCTTTGCTGAAATAAAGCTAGAAATGCCTTTTCATCCTCCCAGAACTTCTACAACATTTAAGATTTTATCTTCCTGTGGTGCATGGGGATGAAACTGAGCTAAAGACATCAAAATAAATCCTGAGGCTCCCCCATGCAGAGGCTGAAGGCTGGTTTTTCACCTTTTTGGGAAGGGCCTTATCCTTGGTACCTCATGATGCCTCTTCCAAGCGAAGGGAAACAGAAAGCCTGGAAGTATATGCATAGCTGCTAATTAAAAGGTAGTACTACTGCTTGTCTGTCACTTGTTTGCAAACGCTTCCTTTTCTGGATCGTACAACATCTGGCGAGGTTTCAGCAGCCTGTTTAGCTGAGCAAGAAGGTTAGTGTCAGCCATTACATCACAGCCTGTGGTCACCAGGCAGGTTAAGGGGAGTTTCTTCTTCCTCCCCATGACGCTGGTAAAGTTTTACTCCTGCCACCCTGAGTCAGTGCTGGTGCTTTTCTGAGCTGGCTTGGAGCTTTTTAGTCTTGTTAACTGGCTGAGTAAGATCTACTACAAAAACAAACCCTCCTTTTCTTCCAGTTTTAATCAGTTAAATTGGCTGTGTAATTAAATGATGAGTTGGACTGGGTCTGTGTCCGAGTATTCAAAGGTTGTGTAGAGGAACAAACCTTTTTGTTTTAGCCAGGAAAATGATACAATACAAAAGTTTCATCTATAACTAGAGAACTCTGGGAACTTCTTCAGCCCTAGAAAAGGAATGAATGAGCTTCTTCAAAAAGGAAGAGCCTGTTTCAGAAGGTATTTCCAGAGTATACACAAGTGTTGTTTTGGTGATGCTTTAAGCTGGGAGTAGACTTCACATCATTAATGCTGAGTTTTAAAATATAATTATTGTTTGCTCCATTAATTTTGACTAATGCTGAGATAAAAATGATTAGTCAGGAGACTTAACATAATTAGTGCAGTGTAGCATCTGACTGCATACATTCAAGTCTGTTAATGTGGGAAGCATAACTCTTGTTATGAAATGTTCTGGCTTGCATCAGAACCTAAAATATTAGAACCATTTTCCTGTTTAAATTGATACTGCAAATCTTAGTGCTGTGAAAACGTTCATGGTCGTCTACTAATGAAGATGTACAATATGGGAAATCTGATATTATGTAAAAATTTCAGATAATTTAAAAAAAGTTATTTTGATTTATGTTGCTGGGAAAAATGAATTTTATATGTCATCCTGATGTATGGCATTGGGAAAACAGAGGAAATTTATTGCAGAGAACTGTTATGTTCAATCTTGCTGAAAGATTGTTTTGCTTGTATGTTTAGTAGCCTGTCATGGTTAAAAGAAGTATGATTAGCTTCAATAAGCAGAAGGGATATTTTAGTTTTCACCAGTCTCTGGGGCCTACGGACAATAATATACTTTTAAAAGTAGGAGGGATCAAAAACCAAACAAACAAAAAGAGGTATTTTCAGGTAAACTTGCTTACAAATTCATAAGAAATGCCTGGAAAGGCACTAGTGTGGAAAGGACGACTTAACTTACATTAGGTTGAGGGCAAATTCCTGAAATAGTCATGCTTTTTGTCTGCCAATACTGCTTTTGAGCTCAAGTGGCTGATCTTACCATTTAATACAGCAGCTGATTTGCAGCATATTTTATTAAGACGTTAATTATAAAGGCTAGCACTAGTACTGGGAAAGGTCACGGATTTCAAGGGGAGTGTGGGAGTAATACTCATGGGCTGTAGATGAAACAGATTACATGTTACAGTGGGATCAGTCCTAGCCACGGTAGGAGTTCCAGGAAATTTAATCTTTGGAAGACTGTGAAATTAGTTCCATGTAGTAAAAAGCTCCTGTGTTTTTCCACGAAAGAAAACCTCCTGTGTTTTACCATGAAGGCTGCATCTTTGTTGGTGTTTTTGCTGCTGGGTTATAACGCGCTGCAGAAACAAGGCGCGCTCTATCTTGTTGAACAGTGAGGACGCAAATCTGCGCTGATGGCCAGCTGTTTGTAGGGCTGACATTACTTATGTCAGCATAGTGTTTGCATCTTCTTAAAGATGAGATGTATAGGTGAACGACCACTTCATGGTGGTCATAATGCTGCCCTTTCACAGCAGTAAGGAAAGAGGAGAAATCGTAATAAACTAGTGAAAAGGCCAGATACCAACTACACCCTTGGAGAAGAAGGAGAACAAAAGATGACTTGAGCTTAGACACAAGACATTAGCTAGTTGTTGCACAAGTCAGACCAGTCTTTAAATACTGGCGAGCTCCGAATTATACCCAGCTCAAATCTTTACATTTAAATCTCTAAAGAGCTGCTATAAATGTTTTGAATTGTTCTGAGAGAGTCCTGGGCAGGAGGGTGGGTTGTCTGTTGGGTTTTTTTTTCTCCTTTCAAGAAAGGAGCATTGTTCAATATCTGGGCTTACTCTTTTCAGTGTAGTTTGTCGCAAATTAGCAATTATGGTTTCTTCTGGCAGTGCAACTGATTATATTAACCTTCAGCAAATTAATTATCTTCTGGCTCATGTCTGCATGCACAACTTTTTGTAAACTGGAATTGCAGTAGAACCCTGCCAGTTCTTGTTGCTCAACTTTGTAACCCTTGTGGTAACATTCGAAAGGCTTAATAGTGAGGTGATGACACAAGCATTCAGATGGCAGCTTCCAGCTGGGCTGGTTGTAGGCAGAGCTGATGGAGATGATTTAATTTTAAGGTGTGCTTATTTCTGTGAAACATGTATGGCAAATTAACACTAAGTAAATGGCCAAGTTGTACTTCATTAGATTATGTTCTTTTGCTGTTTTATTGCGGGGTTGAGTATTATTCTTTCAGTGCTCTATTAACTAATATGTGTTAGCAAGGCTGTGTTATTAAAAATAGTCATAGGCATACTGCAAGAACTTTATTATTAGTAGAGTTTCTCTAAGTCCTTTAGTCAATTCCTGCTTAAAAGCGACATAGTAAGAATAGTTGATTTAAATTCTTTGCAATATATCTGAGACTTCTGAATTCTAATTTCATGTTTTGACTCAGGCTTCCTCTGTGGAATATTGCTTACCGGGGCTGCCTTGATTTCCCTGCTCTTGCCTTGAGCCCTGTGGGGATTGTTTCAAAAATGCTTTGAGAGAGCTTTTAGTAGCAGCTAATTCCACTGATTTCCAAAGCGACTATTTTCCATCGGTGACTGTGCAGCATCTCATAGGGGATGCTGCAGAACTGTAAGCATTGTGCTGTAGTGAAGCTTGATATTTTCATTAAGCTGAGAGTTCACTCATGTTTCTTCAGGCAAGTTAAATCCTTACTTTCATATCTTCCACCCAATAGTACTCATTCTGTAAAACTACAACAGGTTCTACTCTGAAGAAAGACTGGTTATTAAGGTGGGGGAAGGGTGCTTGTGGAATATTTTTGTGTGTTGTGGTTTGTTGATTGTTTTTTTGTGCAGAGCATAGTGGAATATATTGATTTTACAAATAGTTTTACTCCATCTTTAGTTGATTCTTTTCTGCTTCTGAATAGAGAAAAACGTCAGTTAAGCCAAAATCTTCCTATTTCTCTATGTCTTTACTTGAAAACACCCACAAAAATAGACATGCTAAACTTGAAACACAAATAAAGATACATAAAAAATAATCAGTGTAATACAGCTTTTAACTTATTGCTGCCAGAGGGTAGTGTGTGGCAGAGATGTTAAAAAGTTGTTTTCAGGTGGTGATGGTATCTGTTGAGAGAGTTAGCCTGGAATGAATGCTCGTGTTCATTGTGTGCAAGTTCTTTTCATCTTCCTCACAAAGATGCTGTTAGGTAAGGGAACAAAGGAGTTGGTTTTACAAAACCAGTTCTCTCTGTCATGAGAAAAATGTACAGCAAGATTACTGCTGTGGGTGCTCAAATGTCAGCAGTAAGAAAACGTGGCTTTTGAGGGAAGCACGGTAGATACCATGCTAGCTCAAGCTAGACTCACACTGAATCCACAGACTAAACTATTGACACCTGGATTTGGGTATTGTCCATGAGTACTAATCAGCGGTAATGACAAAGGAGCTGCTGCTCCTTTCCAGGCTCAGTGCTCTGCCAGGCCATACAAGGAGGAAGATTAAAACAATTGTAGGAACTTTTTTTCCCAGTCTTTAGGGAACAAAGAACAGTTGAAGAATTTTGATGCTTTTCGGCGTGTGAGGAAACCACAGGATGGCTGAGGTTGAAGAGACCTCTGGAGGTCATCTGGTCCAGCCCTTCTGCTCAAGCAGGGCCACGAGGAGCTGGTTGTCCAAGACTGTCTATGTCCAAAAAATAAGACTCCACAACCTTCCATGGAAACCTGTGCCTGTGCTCAGTCATCTCCACAGTGAAAAGTGTTTCCTGATGTTCATAGGAACCCTGCTGTGTTTCAATTTGTGCCCATGGCCTTGGTCCATGCACTGGGCATCACTGCAAAGAACCCGGTTCTGTCCTCTTTGTACCCCCTCTTCAGGTACTTATGTCCATTGAGAAGATTCCCCTGAGCCTTCTCCAGGCTGAACAGTCTCACTTACCATCTTTCTGTTGGCTTCACAAAGAGCTGAAAGCCCAAAAAAGTCTTCAAGCCAGGTCTGGCAGTGTGTTTGCGTGTGTGCTCTCGCTTGCTTAGGTTAAGGAATGGAATTGGATGGCTCCTGGCTGTAAGCATCACATAGAATCTCCTGAGTTGGAAGGGACTCATAAGGATCATCAGATCCAACTCCTGGCTCCACACAGGGCCAGCCCAGTCAGAGCATTTGACTGACCTTTTAATGTTTTTAGCAACTGACATATTTTTTGAAAGAGAGTGTGTAAGGACTGGAATCTAGACAGGAGAATGGCTTGATGTGTATGTCCTAGAATATTTGACAGGGAGATACTTTTTCCCCCAGCTTTCAGAGAGCAGATGAATTCTACCATTATTAAATCTTGAATATCTATACTTCCATCAGAATGAAAAAAATCCCCAAGAGTGTGACAGTGATGTGTGAGAGGAGCCCCGTCCTCTGAGGCTGTTTGTTCAAATCCTCTTGTTTATTATTAGCTGGAATGCAGGGCTGTGGGCCGTGGTGGAGAACACTCGCATGGTGCCTGCATGACACTTCTAACTAACAAACAGAATCTTTGTCTGACTGTCTGCAGCTCGTGGAACTGTAGAGGAGCCGTGTCTTGACAAAGGAGGAGCACATGTCAAGTGGCTCAGTTATGTGGAGCAAATACGGCGAGTGGAGCAGGAGAACTTTCCCCCCTGTTCATTTTTGAGACTGATTTAGATTATGATCTAGAAATAAACAGATTTACTTCATGAAGACTAAACCAGAGATTTGCAAGGACTGGGCAGAAAATTGCATTCTAAAGACTGGTAAAATGTCATTTTATTTTGTGTACTGGTCTCTTAATCGTTTATATCATGTGCTGTTTTACTTTTCTCTCATTTTGGATCAGTGATAACCCTGAATTTTAAATACTTAATACTACATAAGGTAAATCTTTATGTTTAATGGTGAAGAAATATAGCCCAGTTAACTTCTGGAAATAGTGTTTTTCCAGAGGAAGTATTGCTGTATCAAAGGGCTTGCCTTTCTAACTGTAACTGTTTTTCTCTTCATGCAGAAAGAACTATTAAAACAAGAGGAAAAATAAATTATAGCAAGTGAGACTCAATCTTTTCTGTTCAGAGCAGGTTTAATAATGTCTATATGCAGGTATTCACTGAGATTTTTCCTTTTGAACATTGTTACCCACAACAAAATACTATTAAGTGTACGTCATGGCTTTTATTTCATTGTTTGTGGGAATGGACTGGAAGGAAAATAAACAGCCTGGGTATTAAAGGGACTTTTTGATATGAGCAGAGACTTTAAAAATGTTTTGTTTATTGCTCTGATGTGTCCTTTGAATGTGTAGATGTGTAGCAGCTGGTGGTAGTGCCTGCAGACAGGAATTTGTGCCAGTGCAGCTCTTTGTGCAGTGGAATGTGTAATGTGCAAACAAGCAGGAATTTGAGTGAAGTAATGGAAAACAAATTAACATGTTCCAAGTCTTTTGGGGGTTTCAGGCTGCTCTGCAGTTGAGGAGGCAGTGGTGGTGGGTCAAAGTACAAAAAAGGGAGAAATCTCTTCTCAGAGTTCTGGATAAGATTGTGCAGGATGCTGTTAGTGTACCGACCCTCATCCACATGGAAAGAGGCTTTCCTTTAATTTCTGGTACATCTGTAAGAAGCAGTTTATTATGCTGCTGATTAATGCATAAGCACCAGAATATATATTGTACCTACACATCCCTTTAAGAGCTGAGGCTCTCAGTGGTACTTACTTTGCCTTGATGAGGAAGCTTGTCCGTCATTGCCTGTTGCAGGTGAGGTACTGTATTTAACTGGGCATCTTTAGGCTGGTTTAGGGAGAAGTCTTGTGGAGGAGTTTGAGTCACCCCAAAGATCATTCCTGTAAAATGGATGACTTCAGCTGTATGACTTCTTTTGCATAGACTGGAGATGTGAGTACTCAGTGGATTGCAGATGAAAATCACTTTAAGATGCTGTGCCTTGCTGTTTAGCAGTTTGGTAGCTGAACAGGATTAGAAGCCATTTGTGAATAAGCAAAGAGAATTCAAATTACAGGTACATAGTAAACCAAAAAGAGCAGAAGCTTTTCTTCTCAATGGAAAGACCAGCGTTTTACTGTCTTCTGGCAATTCCTCACTGAGCAGCAGCTCAGTTCTGTCAGGCTGTGTGATGGCAACCAGGTGTAACTGCAGTTGAGCCTGGCTGCTGCTCCTTGGCCGCAGCAGACACAAGGGATAATGCTGCCTGGTCCCACTCACTTGTTCTGAAGAACTAAGTTACTGCTGGGGCTGCAGGAAGGATCCTCAATGTTTATCTTAATTAATACAGAAATACATGATTACCAACTCTATTTCTTCCTTTTTTGCCTCCTCCTCCCCTCTACCCCCTTAATAAACTGTATTGTAGGTGGGTGATGAGGGAGACCTTGGATCAAATGTTCTCTTGTGTAGATGTCTACGCCTACAGTTTCTCCCTCTGAAACAGAAGGGAGAAGATGGCATGAAGGCAAGAGTAAGGCAGGATTGTTTACTTCGAGTTGGATCAAATCTGTCAAACTAGCTCTGTATCAGTACTCTTATTTTTCCCCCAAAATTTCTATCTTTGGGAATACTTAATAGTAATATTTTTTCTTTTTAGATCTATTCATAGGGCTTGTCCTTATTTTCTCTTTAATAGTGTTTATTTTTACTTGGGTCTGTTGTTTTGCCATTAAATGTGGCACTTATGGCAGTTTACCATTCCAGTTACTCTTGCATTAATTAGAGAAGAGATTATTGCATATTTCTTCTTTGCATTATGTCTGTTAATATTATTAGTTCTTCCTTGCTTCGATTTCCCCCACTTGCTTTTTTTCCTTAGGATTGGAAGAATCTGGAATTCTGGAAAAGTAAACTGTTTTCTCAAATATTCCTTGCAAGCTGCAGGATACTTGGAATTGCAGCTGATTAGTAGGAACTGGGAGTTTCCAGTTTCATTTTAAGGTTGTGTAAGAAGCCTGTTTGTTAGTTTGGGGAATTTCTTTTAAATGAGCCTGATGTTTTTCATTTTTATATTGATTGAACTGGTGTGTGTATGTTATTTTAAATGGGATTATGATACACACAGGGACCACCTAATAGTGGATATCAGGGTAACACCGAATTCATCTGTAAATTTGTTGGTACTAAGTAATGCTGACATCTCTAGATCACTTGTTTCCTCTCTCAGAAAATAACTACTGGATTGTGTCCTTGTGTAGGACTAGTTTACATTTCACTTCTTACATACCACCATCTCTTTCTGTTCCGAAGAAATTGTGTCTTTTTCAATTATCCAATAATTGGTGAGGTAAGGAGAGCCTCTTACTAGACTGCCAGAGGAAGGAAGCTTGTATTGATGCTAGGAAATGCTTTCTGCTCATTTTGTAGGGCTGATAGCAGTCCACAGGTATATAATTTATCGGGCCTGACTCTGGCTGTTTAAAATCAATGAGTTGCAAAATGGAATCAGTTTTAGTCCCATCCTCACATATCCTTTTGAAAGTTTAATTCCAGCTGTTTACTAGTCATCTCAGCAGCACTGACAAGGAAGATAATCTGCCTTCAAAGGGTAGTGGAAAAGCAGTAATTCGACTGTTAGGTCAGTTCTTTTTCACATCATCACAGATTGGGATTTTCTGTTTGATTTTCTGTCTGAAGGGAATGCTGACGTTCGTTTGCATACTGCTTTTCAAAACTTAGGAATTTGTAGTGTTTATAAATAGAGAAAACTAGTCAGCGTGACAGGGGTGAGGGGAAAATACTCTTTAATGGGGACTCTTATGAGTATCAGGCCAACTGTTCAGAAAATCCTGTTCCTGGCCTTTCTTTTTATGATTTACCCTTTTCGAAAGCTAGATGTATGATACTGCTGCTTGGCAGGTTTTAAGCACACTCATTGTACCCTGTAAACCTGACCAATTTTGGCGAGGACTTACCTGCACTGTTTAATATGCCATCCTTGGCAGATTTTATCACCATTGATTATACTTTTTTTAGGTAGCTGATAATACATTTCTGCAAATTTTAGTCAAAATCCGTTTTCTGTACTCGCTAATTGGCTATGTATCAATGTCAGCCTCATCTGACACTGCATTGTTTCTTGTATAGTGGTGTTGATCATCTGTAATGCTAACTTTTAATTAGAAAATTTAATAATACTTGTTTCACATCTTTAACTGATTTCAGTGAGATAAAACTGATAAGACTTTAGAATACTGTTTATTTGTCTTTAATTTTGTAGTGATGAATTTTTGTGCGTGGGAAGGTAGTTCGTGAAGAATTTTTCTTGTTCCCATATTTAGCTTCTACTTTATCAGGAATCGTTGTGATTCTAATATTTAAATAATTCCCCTAGTAAGAAAAATCATATTTTATGCTTATCTCCTGAAATACAACCTCTTGTCTCCGTCTCAAGCTGTTTTTGGAGTTCTTGATATGGATGGATTAGCGCAACATTAAATTATCAGTGCACCTAGAAGGTTAAGATGATTCTGGCAGAGAGTGAAGAGGATTACTTTAAAGGCAATGAATATGATAATTTCCACACTAAATGTAATTGAATTGTCATGAGACATAGAACATGCCAAACTTTGATTCACATGTTACTTAGGCAGAGGAAAGGGAGGTAAGCCTTGGCCGCGCATTCAGCATAAATCAGGTCTCAGTTTCTGGTGCAAATACAGTTTTACACTGTGCTGAGCAAGGGTTTAAACTTTCAGTTTCTGCTGCTCGTTCCATCTGTGGTGTTGAAGAGCTGTGTTTGTCCTTTTGGAGTATATTTTTAAATAAAAGCAGTGATCTCTCTTTAAATTTTGTTAGTAAAAAATGTATCGACTGCTTACTATTTGATTGTATTGGCAACTGTGTATTAGAGTATTGACTTATTATTTAGCCATGCTCTTTCTCAAATCAAATCTAATCTCTCCTTTTTAATGGGAAAATAGTGATAGGATTATGTCCCCGTTTCTTGGAGCCCAGCAGCAGTCATACTTTAACCAAATAAGCATGTCCTCCCTGGCTGTCCCTTGGAGAAGTGAAGATTAGGATTGCTTAGTACTCAAATTCTCCAAAGGAATGTCAGCTTTCTAAGCAAACACAAAGTTTGCTTTTTAAAACCCCATAATTGGCCTTCTACAAAGACTTACTGTAAGCACAGATCTCTCTATGTCTTACAAAAGAAAATGCAATTTAATTTTGATTATGGTTCCTTTAGCTTCTCACTTGAAAGTAACGCTAAGCTTTGTGTGCTGTATTATGTCAGGGTAGATTTGGTACCTTTACTGGGTGTAGTCACTTTAGTATGTCAGCTAGCAACAGATAAAAGTGGATCATTATAATTGTGTGGAGTATGTAGTGCTTGAATGAGAGAGACAGAGTTGAGTGTGTGTCCTGTGTGGTCGCAGCGCTGGGGAGCGGTTCTAGAAGGGTGCTGTGTGAGTTGTGTCTTGGGTGGCAGGGTAACAGTCCTGCAGTCACTATAGAACTGCCTCAGAGAAAAACAAACCTGAAACCGAAACTGCTTGGTCTTGTGGTCCTTCTAAGTTTGGGAATAAAGGTGAATCCAGCACCCAAAAGAGCAGGAGGAATAGCATGCTGCTTGGACAACACCAAAGGCTGAGCAATATGAAATGAGTATCAGTCTTGTGGCACAGAATTGCACAGCTTCTGAAAATAGCAGATGTAATTCTTAATTGTTACTATTTTCTTCCTCAAATAATTGTGTAAATACATGTGTGCTGGGTCTGGTGCACACTAGAAAGAATGACAAAGCCCAGTGTCCTCACTAATAATTGAGAGTAATATGGTTGGCAAATAATATGTAATTTGGTGACAGAAGGGGGACAGAATGAGGGTAACAAAGTGTAACTTCTGAAGATCCTAAGGGAAAACTTTGAAGGAGTTAGACCTTCTGTTGGCGACTTTGGGACAAGCATTGCTGTTACCTGAACATGGGTATTTATGCCTGTGATGGTTCATACTGATGTTCTCTCTGCATTCCCCTTAAAAAACTGCAAGTGAAAACACAAAGAGACCATGCTAAACCTCTGACAGATGGCTTAGGTTGCCACCTTGGCACAACTTTGGTCTAAATATCTGAGAAACGTGTACTAAATTTTATTAATGAAATACTGGGTTTGAACAAATAAATGTGTGAGTAATGTCATACAACAGAAAACTGGAATATCGGATCTGGTTTTTCTATTTCATGGCGCACATGGTTGATAGGGACAATTCCTGAAGTTCATTCACTATGTTGCCATGAACTAAATAACAAAGAAAAACCATGTGCCTGGGGTTATTTTTATAACAGTGTATGCTTGAAAACTATTTCAAACCTTCTTAAAGCTTTGCTTTATCTAGAGTTCATTGCTTTTTAATAATCAAAACAAATCTACTCGAATTTTTCACAGATGTCACTGATTAAAACTGATCTGCTTTATTGGTTTAAAATGGTAATTGCATTTGGGATATTGAAGTGCATTATCTTGTTGAACATTCAAAGCAGCATCATTCTTACTTTTCCTGTCATGGTGCCCTCTTTACATTCCTGACCATGTTCTAGAGATGGTTTCTGTTGAGGGAACAATGCCAAGGAACCTAATTTGGTTATACACAGAGACTGCTTCACCTTCCCTTGATCAAAACAGATTTATCTAAATGTTAACTCCACCACTGTTTTAAACTCCACTGTATATGCAGTGTGTGGATGTCCAATGCTTACTCATGCATCCATGGTTTGGTGGGGCTGTTTGTTTGTGTTTGGGGTGGGGTTTTATTTGTTTGCTTGTCAACATCCCTGTTGTCATATCTTTATGCTTATTCCAACTCTGGCTTGCCCAAGTTGCAGTTCTGATATTATAACAATGTCCTCCTCCGTTTTCTGAGAAATAAGTCTGCAGCAGTTTCTCAGATGAAGTCATGCAGTATTTCTTCAGCACTCATCAGTGTTCAAATCCCTCTCTACAAATCTTCTAAATAGTTCACACTTGTTTTAAACCAGTAGCATGTGTTTTGGCTTTCTTTGACTATGTGAACGTTTGGGGAATTGGCAGCTAGTAGCTTTTACTGCTTTCTTTGGTCTTTCAGTTAGAGGGCGTGGGGTTCCATTTTTTTAACTTTAATACCTGCTTTGGTGGAAATTCAGCAACATTCTGAACTCAGCACTTAGGATATCATCCAATAATAGTGTTTTACTGTGAACAGTATTCAAGACATGTACCAAGGTCATATTTTGCTTTGATACAGTGATTTTTGGCATTTCTCCACCTAAGTAGTCTTGCTGTAGTTGAAGTATATTTTCAAAGAATTTAGCTGCAGTTCTTTGTTCACAAGGGAGAGAATCTGAACAGCATTATTTTAATTCTCTACAGGTGCAGATGCTGAGCAGGATGCTGCTATCAAACTTGCCCAAGAACGAGCAGAGATAGTTGCCAAGTATGACAGAGTAAGTGAAATTGCTACTAATTTGAAAGATAATTTATAAATAATCTTAGTAATATGTTTAAAAAAAAATCGTGGTTTCTGCAAGCTTTTCTTTAAAATACTCTGTGTAGTACTGATTTGATGGCTTCATGATACACTGGCATCTGGGTGAATTAAATTAACCCTCTACAGGGAATATTCTAGATAACTAATTTTTCAGGTACCCAGCAAGTTGCTTTGGGTTACTTTAAGGTGCTGTAACTTCTTAGAAGTAATGAAACTGGGATGTTTGAGGATGTTCAGTGCCCCTGTGAGAAGGATTTTTGTTTTACTTTATTTTTGGTTATAACAGAAAAGAACATAAAAGATGAATGAACTGCATTGTTTATCAGATTGTACTGTACTCACCCCCTGCGCTCAGCACTAGTGAGGCTGCGCCTCAAGCACTGATCAGTTTTGGGCCCCTCAGTACCAGGAGGACATTGAGGTGCTGGAGTGTGTGCAGAGAAGGACAACAAAGATGGCGAAGGGTCTAGAGCGCAAGTGCTATGAGTGAGCAGCTGAGGGAACTGCTGTTGCTTAGTCTGGAGGAGACTGACAGGAGACCTTATTGCTCTCTACAACTACCTGAAAGGAGGTTGGAGCAAGGTGGATGTTGGTCTGTTCTTCCAAGTAACAAGGGATAGGACAAAAGGAAACAACCTCAAGTTGCACCAGGGGAGGTTTAGATTGGATGTCAGGAGAAGTTTCGTCACCAAAAGGCTTGTCAGGCATTGCAGCAGGCTGCCTGGGGAAGTAGTGGAGTCACCATCCCTGGAGGTATCTCAAAGTCACATAGATGTGTGGTGCTGAGGGACGTGGTTTTAGGGACATGGTTTAGTGTTTAGACTTGGCAGTGTTGGGTTTATGGTCAGACTTGATGATCTTAAAGGTCTTTTCCAACCTAAACAGTTCTATGACTCCATGATTGGTTTGAGGAGTTAAAGAAATACCCTAGTCATACCCCCCCTTTTTTTTTTTTAAACCACTCAAGTAAAAGTCTGGCATGGAGTATGCCTAGAATGCCTACACTATATTCACCTATTCTTGTAACACAGACTTTTTAAGTGTCACTGGAGTGCTAAGCAATAGTCTTGTTTGTAGAGTTTGCGAAACACTTTACATGCGAGACATTGTGGTGGCTTGCACCGTGTGCACTTAAGTGAGTGGCTGTGGTCTTTTTGTTTTCAATAAGGAAAAGCATGCATGTGGTTTGTGTTCTGAGTGGTAGCCTTGCTCCACAGCCAGTAACCTGTGTGTAGTGCATACCAAGAGAAGCTATAGCAGAAATATGCTTGAGTTTCTGCAACTGGCAATTGGAGTAAAGAGGGGAACTTGAGTAGTGCTTTGTTGAGGGGAAAACTCTGATGCATTTTGTATGACAACTGGTGGAACTCCGTACTGATGTTAGCCCAAGACTGTCCACATGATGTGTTGTTGTCAGCTGATGCTTCAGGAAAGATGGATTATGAAAATAAGATGAGTAGAAGATGTTATCTGGGGACCTTGATGGACTGTTGTGGAGGTTAACAACAGGTGTGAGGTTATTGCAAATATAGCAGTGACCAAAAGAGGTTTCCTGTGATGAAAACACTGTAGGGGCTGGGAGAAGTCTGCTACATTTTTGGGTTTTTTTTCCCCTTCTCTTGGTTAGTCAGTTGGGAACTAGTGTTCTCCTTCCCCTCTACCCAGCTACCAGTTTGTCCCAAAGGTTATGCTTTGAGTGGTTGAATCCTGTCTTCTCTATCTTTGTTTATTATGTCATAAAACTTAATTTGGCTCTTTTTTCTTTTCTTTAGGGACGGGAGGGTGCGCAGATTGAACCATGGGAGGATGCTGACTATCGTCTTTACAAAGTCACAGATAGATTTGGGTTTCTACAGTGAGTAACAAGCTTGAAAAGAACCTAAGACTTTACTGCTATTACTAGTTATGCTTTTTATTGTATCACCCATTTGGTGACAATAGAAATGCTGTAAGTTTTGGTTAATCTTTCACTCTGTTTTCAGTTCTGTTCCAAGCTTTATTTGATTCTGTGACTTGTTCCTCTGTAGGGACTGAAATGGATTTGAGTATTTTATTTACAAATGAAAATTGATAGTCTACAAAAAATATCTTTCAAGCTGAATGAAATTGCCGGTAAATTCTAGGTTTAAGCAATTGTGTTATAAACAAGCTTGAAGTTCTCAGAAAGATTTAAAAGAGAGTCTTAATTTTGATCTCAAAAAACCCAAGCAAATAAACAGACCATCACATTTAGAGTTACATCATAGTTGTATACAAATGACTCTGTAACCCAGTCCTTCAAATCTCATTTAATTTCTTGTATTCAGTAAACTTACTGAGGTCTCTGCTGATTTGAGACCTAGTGTTGCATTGTAGAGTCAGAAAAATACTAGAATCCAGTCAGGTACCTCCTTTATAATCAGCATTTTTTTGGCAAATAAAGATGAGAGTATTCAATTGGATTAAGACTTTTGTGGTTGGCAGGTGGAAATACCCAACTTGCAGAAATGGAACACAAGCTGACTTGCTACTTTTGGTAATATCCAGCCAAGACTCTCAGCCGTTCTTGGTGTTTCTCATTTATGTCTGATTACATGAAGTACAATTAAAATCCAGAAAAATGAATGATGAGTGGAAACTTAGTAATAACTGTGTACTTTTGTAGTATTGGGGGGCAAGTATTTTGGTTTTGAGAGGATCCCACCCCCTCCCTCCTTTTTCTTCTATTTTGTAATGTTACTGTTTTTATAAGCTAAAACAGTCATCCTTACCTGTAGACTGCCTTTGTTCCATCAGGGTGAGTTAGTTTAGTGTATGACCTCCAAACAGTTATATTTTACACAAAGAGGTCTTTATGTTGGTAAACTGCAGCTGCAGCACCACGTGTCTGGTTCTGTTGCTGCAGTTGTAGGCATTCTTAGCGGAGGCTGGATGTCAGAATCAATGGGAATTGGATCACGGCGCCTTCAGATTTGCAGGTGGATTTTTGATTGTGGTATCCTTATGAAGTCCTGAACTTTACTTGTTGCTTGTATTATAATATTTACCTTTTTATGTTAGGCAGGGAAGAATGTTTCTCCTGTCTGCTACAGTTGCTGCTGCAGTCACTTCTCAGAAGTCTTGGATTTCATGGCTCCAATGCCGTAGTGTATTTTAGGTGCAGTTATGGAGGTGCTGCTTAACAAATCACGTTGTGCCAGTTTCTGTGCTGCTGTAGCTATAACTTAAAGCTACTGTGGGCACCCTTACCTCAGACCTCAGTCATCCTTTTGATGTGATGGGGAAGGTGGACCTTAGTCATTCAACCTTACTTCCTTTCTAGTAATGTCATTAGTCACCAGTGCAAAGTCGGTGCAGAATTCAGCCTCTGCATTGTCACCTTCAAGGGATGAAATCTGAAAGATGTATAATATATAAAGACTGCACAAATTAATAATGTATTTATTAATTAACCAGGTATGTAGTTAACTCTGTCGCTTCACTAATTGTGTGGTATCTGTGGCTTATAAGCTGATGAAGTCTTTTTGTAAGGCAGATTTCACTTGAGAGTTCCATCAAGGTTGCTCTTTCTGAGTCTTTACAACAAATTCATTGCAAACAATGTTTTTATTTTCCTCAGAAATAAAATCTTTCCTAATAAGAGAAATATAGTTAGGTAAGCATATTGACTGTTTTTCCATAAAAACACAATTTATATTGCTCTCTAGATTTTAACGTGTACCGCAGTACTGAGTCTTTGCAGTCTCCCATTTCTGGAAGAAACTCCTATTACAGAAGAATTTGAAACTAAGCAGTATGTACCAAAAGCCTCAAAGAATTGCCTTAATGGTTATCATCCATGAGATGCATAACTCTCCCATGACCCATCTGTCAGGTGTTTACAGCATGAATTAATGAAACAGGCTGATGCACACTGAAAACTGCAAGTCTGGGCACAGTCTCAAAATTCTGGTACTCTGTTTAATTGAGATCTGCAGTGATTTGTAATCCTGTTTGCACTGACATCTGAACATACTAAGTAGCTGAACAGTGTCTTTTGTATTGGAAAGTCAGTGGATGTGGGGAACCTGATGGAAAATCAGAGCTTGTTTGCTCAGGTACTGTAGGCCTTGATTACTATCAAAGTAAACTCTTACTCCTTGGCTCTGTTCCTGTCCATTGCTTTTCTTGGCTCTGTGAAGGTACGTTCAAAGTTTGGCTAATTGCTGATAGAGCAGAAAAGATAAGTTTGATGGGATGAACCACTCAAGCTGCCTGTGTAACTTGTCACTGAGAAGATCAGAGGAAGTAAAGACTAGAGACTTGTAAAGTGTAGTTTCAGTCTAGATCTACAATTCTTCTGGTGTTCCATTGTCCTTATTTGTGGGCCAAACTGGGACTTAGTAAACTTGGTTACCCCGAAGGGAGATTTCTGTTGTTTTCTTGCCACATCTTCCATGTGTCTCCTCAGCTTCTCACCCCATCTCCTCCATTTCCCCTACCTCTAGCAGCTGCCATGCTTTTAAAAATGCGCTTTTAGTAGAGACATCATGGGCTTGTCCAAGTCCCTGAAGTTTTGGGACATGATGACTTGCTTATAGCAGTCTGAACTGGTTGGAGCAGCCATGGCCTCCTCTCACGCAGGCCAACCCTGCAGCCCCAGCCACTGAAACCCTGCCAGTTCTTCTGTGTACACTGGACTCTCACTGGCACAAGGAAAGTGACTGGGATGTTGTCCGAGGGAGCCAGTGTTTTCTGGACTTGTTGGTACCAGAACACCATGAACACGGCCACAGTTACTAGCTTGTCTGTTGTACAACCTGACTGTGTGTTTCCTTGCTTTTATAAGATTGAAGATGTATTTGAAGGGAGATGTTTTCAGTGTGCTGTTTTCCAAGGGAGAAGAGGGCATTTCAGAGTCTGGAGGTCTTGAACAGCTCTGAGGTCACAGATCAGTCTGTTTGGATGCAGATGTGCCTTCATATCACTGAGATGCTGTGTTTGTGCAGCTTGGACCCCATTGATAGCTGTTCATACTTCTCAGTGTTCTATTAATCTCAATTTCTGAAGCAATGCAAGAAAGGTGAATTAGTATTAGTTCGTCTCAGTATCCTTTCATACAGTATTAATTCTATAAGCATTGTTCATCTTAATAAATACAGATTAGTTTCCATCAAGTATTGTTGGTCTTCCTCTTGTCACCTGATATATATGGAGTAGTGCCTACAGAAACTGTACCCGACAGGCAGTATCAGTATGTTCTATAACTGTAGTTGATGGAAGTCTCACAGACCATCTCAGGGGACCACCATAGTGCTCAGATAAGCCTTAGTCTATAATAGATGACTTTTTCAATCAAGTATTTTAGGAATGGGAGAAATGCCTTGGATCTTTTTGGATAGTCACTGCAAAAACTGTCTCAGCTGTTTTTGGAAATGGAAGAGGTGGAATGTGTTTGGTATTCATAGAAGCTCCATCTTTTTGTTTGGTAGTTTTTTCTCCTCTTCCCCTCCGTTCTTACATATGTTGTATCTCCTTGGTCAACTTTGTGTCAAACGACCTCATTTCCCTCCCCNCACACAAAAAAGCACCAGAATGTTAAATTAAACAAAAAAACAAACCTCCAGCAAATCAAATGAGTAGAAAACAGCAAGAAACCTCTCTACCCCAGCAAACCAAACTCCCGACACCCTGCACTGCACAGAAAAAGCAGTTTCTTTCTGTCTTATCTTGGAGCCTGGCTAACTTTTAAAGTAAATGTTCTTAATCTTTTCAGTGTGGACTGTTCTTTGGTAGAAACTTTACCTTGAAGATAGATACTTCTATTTGTAGTTTCTCTAGCAGCAGTCATTGATAAGGAAATTCCTTCAGGGGAAAAACCCTAAAGGAGTTTCTGAGTGTCTTGCAGCTCATAGCAGGCATTCCAGCAATGCCTTGGGGGCTGGGATTTCCCCCCTCTCAAATTCTTTAGTTGATTTGTGACTCCTTTGGGATAGTTAAAAATGCTGCTAGAATGAATACATTATTTCTTGGGCTGTGGCAACAACTCCTCCAGTAATCCTAAGAACATTCTAAAAGATATTTATTTTAAGCCTACAGTTTAAATAACATCTATATTAATATCTTTATTTAGACGTGGTAATTATCTGAATTATTTTTATAGTTAAAAATTATCAAGGGTCTTAAAGCAACAAATCCAAATGACAGTCAATATTTTGTAAATAAGTAAGAACTTAATCTTTAACTGAAGATTGTTGAAGCACATATTTAAATACACATTTTTGTGAATGTATGTATTGTTTGCAAAACTCTCCAGCTGGTTACAAGGACAAAACAACTTCATTCCTCCTTCTTCCCTACCCCTATAATGCTAAGGTTGAAAGGTCCCAAGAGCATTGCCTGCTTAGGGTTTACAAAACAGCCTAAACTTTGTATGTGCTGCTAAAATAGGGCAGAAGCCGAAAGCAGCATTTTGCAACCATGAAGGTCAACAGCAGTTTCATGATTAAAGAGCCGTCCCTCTTCCAGGTCTTTCCACACCAGGACAGAACTCAAAGAGCAGGATGAGCAGAATAGCCTCAGCGTCTTCTAGAATGGCACAGAAAACTGATGTGAGCAAAGCCAAAGAGCTAGAAGGCATCTTCCTTGGCTTAGGTCTCCACACCAGTATGCCCCTGGTCAGCATACTGCCAGGTTCTGTGCTGCTTTTTGTTGAAATCTCTGAAGTCATTGAATGACATTCTCTCTCAAGGATGAGACATCAACTGGGATGACTTTTTGGCACCTGTTAGAACTTGTGATTTCATCCTTCATCAGCTAGTGACTAAGAAAAAGGTTTTTTGGGTTTTTTTGGGGTTTTTGTTGGGATTTTTTTACTATTTAGCTAGCAATTAGATTTACATTACCTGGTGTTTTATTAGCTGTAATTATATGCACATTCAGTTGATTCTTTTACTTATCTTTCTCCATGTATTACCTAGCAGTGAGGGATGTTTCAGTTTTCTGGTATAGAAAAACTTTTTATAAGGTCACAGTTGTGCTTTTCTAAGTAAGAATAAAATAACATTGTTTTTGGAATTCTGGGCAAATACAGCTCAAAGCCAAATTTTGTTACTTTATGTTGGGAATCATAGCTAATGACTAATACACACTGACTAATATGTTGTGGAAAGTGTTGTAATTGTTTGGGTCTTAATAGATATAAAGTAGAAATAACAGAATTTCTTTCTTTACTGCAACTTTTCAAGAACTTTTTTCTTTCCATCATACATCGCTGAATGCCATCAACTTAATTATCCTGTTCACTTTTAGTAATGAGCTATGAAAAACCTAAGCTGCCATGGCATCATTTAAAAAATGCAGCAGATATTTTAAAGACTTCTATTTCTCCAGCCTGCACAATGTGAATTCTTTTCAGGTTTTGTCTGTGTTAACTTGTATTAATATTTGTTAGCGGAATAATCAATTTGTCAGTTTTTGTGGTCTGCCTTGGATGATTCAGCTTAAATGTGTTTTTCTGGAACAGGACAGTGAGGCCCTGGCACAGGTTGCCCAGAGAGGTTGTAGAAGTCCCAACCCTGGCAGGGTTCAAGGCTAGGTTGGATAGGCCTTTGGGCAACTTGGGCTAGTGAAAGATGGCCTTGCCCCTGGCAGTGGGTTGGAGCTGGATGATCGTTGAGGTCCTTTCCAACCCAAAGCATGCTGTGGTTCTTTTCTGCTGGAAACTGGGGATGTGTGTGCAGTGTGGCAGATGCTTTTACATTGACAAATAACCAGGGATCAGCATAGTGAGGTTGGTTAGATTGGAGCTTGATTCTGCAAGGTTCTTTCTGGTTCTCCCTGCCCTGTTTATGAAACTTGTCAACTGAGTTAGATTCTTGTACTACTCTTACAGTAGCTCTGCGCTGATTTTGATGGAATCGAACCAATTTACAGCAGCTGAGAATCTGACTCTTATTCTTCATCCCATGAGGCTATTAAAGCAGTGAACATGCTTTTAGAAGAGTTTGCTAATGCTGGAGATTATTGCATTGCCAGAGGCACTTCTCAAATAGCAGAGTTCATTATTCTTCCTTTTGCTAAGATGGAGGTTTACCTGCTCTTCTCCATGAAACTGTACTCTTTAAAAAAAAATGTATTGCATTTTTATGAGCTCTGTAATGCATTTCTGTAGCATGCTGCAAAAATGAGTTTGGGGAGTAAAGAAATGGAGAGCTCAATCAAGTATTGTGTGATACTCCATTAAATGCCTCCAAATGAAGCTATTGATGATTCTCCCTACCCAAGTGTTATTATTTTTGCCTCTAGTGTTTTAATACAGAGCAATAAGGTGAGCTACTAGTTATCTTCTCATTCTGTTTCTCAATAATTTTTATGTTATCTTGCTGGAAAATAGTCCTTGTTTCTAAAATATTCTATGTACATACCTTAATACTTTCCAAATTGTGCCTGTCAAACTAAGTGTCCAACTCTTATCCAACTAACCCTGTTGATTTGAGTAGGTACACAGGTGAAGTTTCTCCAGATAAGAGATGTAAGGACCAGTCTCCGAGTGTTCTTGGCAGGAAAAGTGTTTATGTTGAGATACCAAAAGTTTTGGGTAATAGAACTTCAAAAAAGCAGCACAGTGGCTGTAATTTACTAAATTTGCTACGAAGCATTTGCTAAGAAGCGTGGTGGCTGTAATTACTAAAAAAAGTATTTTAAAAAATACAAATTTCATTTTAATTTTGAATTTTTAGCTTTAGGGAAGAGTTCTAAGGTTACTAGGATAGTTGTAAAGTTACTGTTCATAGTGACACACAGCCATGAGCCTTAATGTTCTACATACACTAAGTATTGCCAGATATGTGATGTGGTACGGTGATGTGCTAAAAAGGTGATGAAATGTTTATTCTTACCAGTTCAATTAGAAATGTAAATCTTACTGCATTTTATATATTGTGGTTGTTCATTAGGGACTGGCTGTCATTTTCCTCTCTTTTCATCTTGGCTTTGTGAGACAGGGTCAGACCTACTTGTCAGGAGAGTGGCTTAACTCTTCCCTCCCTTGGGAAGAAACTGTGCTAAGTTCAATCTCTTGCAACTGCCAAAGACAAATATTTATTTTTAAAAAGTAAAATTCACATCTCAGAGAAGAGTTGGGGGAGGCCTCTTTAATTCCCTTTTTTACTAAATACATGAATGTATGTCATATTGACTGTGTAGACTTTTCATGTGACATTATAAAGATTTACTATGAAAGCTCTACTTTAGTCTTGAACCGTGTGCAGTGGATTCTGCCCTGTGATATGTGATACACTTCCCTGGACTTATTTTCCTCTGAAATACATGCTGCTAATCAATATCCTGAGGAACTGCTGTTAAAAAAACAACCACAAATCTCAGCTCTATAGCTTGAGAAAAGTTCGTTCTTTTTGCTGTAATGTACACTGAGGATATTAATTTTATTTAAGGAGAGAAATAGGTGTTTTCTTGGGTAGTAATTAAGATTCAGGATGTTCTCTTTTTTTTCACATCCATCTTTCCAGCATTAGACAAAACCATTTTTTTCCTTTGCGTGCTTTCACAGGGTTCTACTTCTAAAGGATTATTTTAATTGCATTTCTATATGACAAAGACTGGTTTGAAAACACAGCAGTGATGGATACATAATAATAATGAAGAAGTTTTTAAAGATTTTACTATATATCAGTTATAGAACTCCCAAGAAGTTGAAATGAATTTCTGCTTACTATGCAGTTGTGAAGCAATGGGGCGTCGCTTTCAGACATAGACCTTTCAGGCACCAAGGTACATAGGAGATTTTATTTAAACATCAGTAGTGGAAGAGTACATTGCGCTTACTGTAAGTTTTACTTAATTGATATCCCTTCTAACTGCTGCAGTTTGCAGCTCTGCTTCCACGATGGACAATGAACTTTGATCTCTGCATTTGTCTCTGCTTTTGGAAGAGGTTGTATTGAGGTGTTCAAACCCTCAGTCTGGGGGAAGATCATGGAGAGGGTCATCTTGGGTGCTATCATGCAGCACATGCATGATGGCCAGGGGATCAGGCCTAGCCAACATGGGTTTACAAAAGGTAGATCCTGTCAAACGAACCTGATCACCTTCTATGACAAGGTGACCCACTTAATGGACGAGGGGAAGGCTGTGGATCTGGTCTACCTGGACTTCAGTAAAGCCTTCAACACGGTTTCTCACAGCATTCTGATTGAGAAACTGGCTGCCACTGGCCTGGACAGGTGGACCCTCTGCTGGGTTAAAAATTGGCTGGATGGCTGGGCCCAATGGGTGGTGGTAAATGGAACAAAATCCAGCTGGAGGCCGGTCACGAGTGGCGTCCCCCAGGACTCAGTCCTGGGTCCAGTTTTGTTCAATATCTTTATCAATGACCTCCATGAAGGGATTGAATGCTGCCTCAGTAAGTTTGCAGACAGCACTAAACTAGGAGGAAGTGTTGATCTGCCTGAGGGTAGGGAGGCTCTTCAGAGGGACCTGAACAGACTGGACCGATGGGCTGAGACCAATGGGATGAAGTTTCACAAGGCCAAGTGTGGAGTGCTGCACATAGGACATAACAACCCCATGCAGCGCTAGAGGCCTGGGGGAGACTGGCTGGAGAGCTGTCAGGAAGAGAAGGACCTGGGGGTGTTGGTTGACTGCAGGCTGAATATCAGCCAGTAGTGTGCCCAGGCGGCCAAGAAGGCCAATGGCATCCTGTCTTGTATCAAAAATAGTAGGGCCAGTAGGTCTAGGGAAGTGATTGTGCCCCTGTACTCAGCATTGGTGAGGACGCACCTCAAGTGCTGTGTCCAGTTCTGTGCTCCTCACCATACAAAGGACATTGAGGTCCTCGAGTGAGTCAAGAGAAGGGCAACCAGGCTGGTGAAGGGCAAATCCTATGAGGAACAGCTGAGGGAGCTGGGGGTGTTTAGCTTGGAGAAGAGGAGGTTGAGGGGAGACCTTATCACCACCTGAAGGGAGGTTGTAGAGAGGTGGGCGATGGTCTCTTCAGCCAGGTGACATGTGATAGGACAAGGGGAAATGGCATGAAGCTGTGCCAGGGCAGGTTCAGATTAGACTTTAGAAAAAATTTTTTACTGTAAGAGTTGTCAGGGCCTGGAGCAAGCTGTCCAGGGATGTGGTTGAGTCACCTTCCCTGGGTGTGTTTAAAAAAAGGGTAGATGAGGTATTTAAGGATATGGTTTAGCTTAGGGTGGGATTGGTTGGACTTTATGATCTTCCAAGGTCTTTTCCAGCATATGTTAATTTGTAATAGCACGTGGTCAGTGCTTTAGATCGTATTTTAGTTCATATGAAGAACTCTTCAATGCTTTTCTTCACATTTCCTATTGAAACAAGTCTCTCTTTTGCCAGTCTGATGGCAAAAGTGCTCATTTATTCAAAAGCTGTTCCATGAAAATCATCTAAGCCAGACCTTGCAGAAAGGAGACTTGCAATGCCACTTTGATTCTTGATGGTAGAACTTCACCAGGAGAAGGAGGAAGTGCCTTGCTTCTGGTTTTGGCTAGGTCATTGTCCGAGGCAGGCTTACTCGTGAAGTGAAGGAGGCTGTTTGGACCCAGAATCAGCTCATTTTATGCAAGGCTTGAAGTCATCTATTTTGGAGCTGTTTGAAGAAAAGCAGCCAACCACCTATAATTCAAACAGCATCTGAAGAACCTACCTCTTGGATTGGTATTAGTAGCCAGAAAAGGAGAGCAGTAGGATTTCAGCTCTATCTTAGGTGTTGTCTTGTTTCTGGTTAATTCTGGATTTCATTGGAAAATAAGCAGCTTTGGCCTTGTGCTGTGCTCTCAACAATTTTTTTAATAACTGTGTGTCCAGAAGTTACCAATACATTTTTCTGTGGTTTGGACTGCTAATTTCAGTTCCTTTACGAAAAGTCATTTAAGATGTTGCTGTCTTAGGTTCCCTTTTCTTCATCCTAATGAAAGTTGTTTGTTTTTAAAGAATAAGCTGAAAGGGCTTGTTTAAAATAATTTTAAAAATTTTTTCCTCTTGCCTTACAATGATCTAGTATGGTTCTTCTACTACACTGTCTTCATACAGGCTCTTCCCATGGAAGGAAGGAATGTTGTGTTGTTATTTCCTATTACTAGGAATAATATGGATTTTTTCCCCCCCTAAACTGTGTCACAATGTCTTGAGCTTATTCTTAGGACTAGAGTTGAAATTTGAATTGCAAATCCATTCTTTCAGCTGGGTTACTCCAGGCTGTCATTTCAGCAACCCTCTGCAGATACAGAAAGAAATGAGGTGAATGCAATCCCGCAGATTTGATCGCAAACACAAAAGTGAAGCTGCAGGATAATTCTGCCAACTAAGGACAAATAGTGTGTTTTTGTTAACAGCTGCTGCTGTTGGGTTTCAGTAAAAGATCACCCACTGTGTACTAGGAATCCATGAACAGTTCCTTTGATGAAAAGAGCTATTAGGTAGCAGAACTGAAAAAAAGGATTGAATATGGTAATACATGATTTAATTTATACAACATACATAAAGCGATCTGCATCGGGTTTGAGTTACTGCTTAAGCATTACAATGTAAGGGTTTAACATAATCATTATTACCACTTACATTTCCTACTATATTTAGCACGTGTAGAAGATTAAAATAACTGAATATAGGGACTGACCAGAGTGTGCTTCACTGGCACTGATTATTCAGCGTGCTGAAAGCGGTCCACGGTGACAGATTTTAGAGGTGCAAAGGTGCTGCTACTCTCAACCCAAGTGAAAGACCCACCAAAATGGAAGTTTAGACTGTAGAAGCTTATTTCTTGAAAGAAGCAAGCGTAGGTACATAAAGCATTGACCTTCATCAGCTGACAGCGATGTAGTGTGGGAATACTACCATCTTAGTTAATTTATGTTGGAATATGCTTTGCATAGTACATGAATTTTAATACAGATGAAGCTTCCAACCAGTAAGGCCTGGATCACTGGTAATATGTAGTGTAAGTGATCTGGACAGTAACTAACCTGCAAGCAGTACTTACAAACTATACGTAAATATACACACACACACATTTGATGAAGGAAAAAATCCCAGGTCTGCACAGTAACTAACCTTCAGACAGTACTTAAAACCAATATATATATATATATATATGTATGTTTGGTGAAGGAAAAAATCCCAGGTGCTTTAGGCAAATCTGAAGTCAGAATCAAGGCAAAGAAATTTTCATTTGTCTTTTAGCCTCCTGAGAGTTTTAAATTATCTTGTTTTAAAAACACTTGGAATGTGATTCTGAGTAGATGTTTTTCACCTCAATGTTTCTTTATGTTCAATTAAAGTGACATCAGAAATCACTAGAAATGCTGCTGTGCTCAATTAAGCATATTATAGATTTTCTCAAAGGTTTTTCTGATTCCAAACTGGGAAAATTTTAAAGTTTGCATATATAACATACCCTATACTAAAGACAGAAGAAAGCTTGTATTTTAGCACTGAAAATACAAGTGTGTATATATATATATATTTAAATTTTTTTTTTTGGCTATGAATTTCTCAATCTTTTTTAATATTGGCAATAAAAGCATTACGGTGATGTGATCTTATCCCAAGCAGGAAAGTACTTTATTAAAAAAGCACCACTTTGAGATATAACTGAAATTGCTAAATCTATTTTATTTTATTTTACCTCCTTGAGACTTTCTGAACAGGAGCTACGTGTTCATGGCACTGGGCTGCGTATATTGGCAGCAACATCCAGAATCCACAAATAATAATTGTAACTAAAACCTTGTCACAGTATCACACGTGATCCAGGCTTTTGCCAGCATTAAATTCCTTCTTGCAGCATATTTCCTGATAATTACATTGTGGAATATCACATTGGCTTATCCCATATGTTAATTAATTGCTTTGGCTTGCTTATGAATTTTAACAAAACTTCTGAAAGCTGTTTTTTAATCTGCTGTAGTCGCCGCCCCCATACTGTGCAGAGGTTATTCGGTGAAAATTCAAAGTGGATGATTACAGGAGCAGAGTTTCAATTATTTTGATAGACAGACACAATCAAAATAGAGAGTTATTTAAGTAAAATGTTAATGGAAAGAAGTAATTGATCCGTTGAATTTTGTCTGTGGAAAACTCATAATTTACTTTAAAAACCAACTGTCTTACTTTCTCCTTAATATTTTCAGACATATTTTCCATGTACTGTTGGGTTTGAGAATGAAATTATTGCCTTTAATTTCCATCCAAAGGTTGGAAGTTTAAAGCGATTGTTCACAATCAGAACCTGTCTGAAAACTAACCTGTTTAAAGGATCTGAATTTAGCAGTAACTGGTGCTTTAGATATGTGCTATAAAGAGTAGAGTAACTTAATCATAGGTCTAAAGAAAGGCATGACATTGAAATATTGTTTTATTTCTACTTACATTGCTTAATGAGGTTTTTTCAGTTTACTTCAGAAAACAGTTTGTTTTGTAGCTCTGGTGACATAATGCAGACCTAAAAATAGTCATTGTTACGATGTGTGCCCTGTGAATTACACAGCCTTATTCATCTTCCCTTCCACTTCAGAACAAAGATCAATGTGTATATTGTGATGTGAGGCAGGAAAAGCTACCTGGAAACTGTGTGTATATGTGTGTGTGTGTGTATTTGAAACAAGGTGTTGTTCTGTTTCAAATCACAGTTGTAACTGCCCGTCGCCCTGTGTATTGCTCTGTCACTTTGTGTGCCGTGTATGGGACACAGAAGGGGAGGCAGACCTGAGAGGGCACCATGGCAGTCAGGTTATTGTAGGATTGGTTTCCTAGTGTGAAGATAGTAAATTTGTGTCTAGTAAAGCTGTAGACTCCTACAGCTCACTCCTGACAAATTACACAGCCTGAAAACTGTTCATACTTGGGAAGATTTATTTTTCCCTTACACATCTGAGTACTGAAGTGTTGTTGCAATTTGTTACTCAGCAAACCGAGTTCTGTATTGTGCAGGAAAACCACTTCATTTATACTAAGGCTTTTCTTGTTAAGATGTGTCAGCTGAATCCTTCCCTTGCTTCTCACAGTTTACCTGTGCATGATCACTCTTAAATATATTTCGTGACGCTTTTGCTTTGGAGCTTTATGCCTTACTATGGGTTTTGTGAATGTTTCACTCTCAGATTCCTCGATCATAGTAGTTTCAAATAGATACAAATAACTGAATATTTTTAAAGAATTCCTTCAAAAATACTCTCCTGGGCAATAGCAACTATATTTTTCCTCATGGATTAAAACACTTAGTGATGCATTAGAAATTAAAAACTGAATGCACAGCATCTACCTCTTCACTATTAAGTTAATAAGACCATGAAGGCAAGTGTTCTGTATAGGAAACTTCTCCTGTGTTGAACAGAAATATGAGTTCAATTAACTTTTCAGTTACAACGTGCGTGCAGTGATACATGGTGACGCCTTTGCGCATAGTAGCACCTTGAGAAGAGCAAGGGAAAACGACTGAGAAATGGTTTGAGAAACTATTTTGCATATGGACTGCACCACAGGCTTTATGAGGATCAAGGTTTTTAATAGTCCTGTTGCAGTGAGTTCAGTAATATAGGGGTATGGAATTTAATTGACTTTTACAAAATTAAATGACTTGCACATATGACAATTATTTTTGCAACATGTTTCAGGATAAAGGACCCCAGAGTTCTTCACAGTGCGTTGACTGATGATCTCTGGGGTAAGAGAAGTAGAGAGGTTTTTTAAACAAGTGATATTCTTTGAAATAGAAGTTACAAGAAATAAAACTACAGCTTACAGAAAAATTTGGAACCTAACAGATCTTCAGGCAAGTAAGCTTTGTGGTAAAGATTTTTAGTTCTGTTATGGTCAATTTTTTGCCACTTCTTTTTTCAATGAAAAATTGAGTGTCAGAGTTTATACAGCTTGGAAATGTGAAGAATTGAATTGCTCTTCTGAAATTTAAAGTTATGGGTTTAGCAATGTATCAAGACCGCTGATTATTGCACTAAACATCTTCCAGCCTGAGCTGAAGCTGCAAATGATGGAGCCTTTACATTTCTTGAATTTATTTAAGCCAAAGTAGAAGCAGGAAAATGCTGTGATTTGAGCCAGCAGGGAGCACATTTGGGATTTAAATACAAATGTAGGAAAAGAATAAATCTTGTGAGTGACTAATACAAGAAAGTCTCTCCCGGTGTTTAAAGAGCACTTTGATACATTTGTTCAGTATGAAGAAGACTGATTTAAACAGCAGCAGTGGATAGGTGACTGTAAGCTGCTTCAGTCTGACACTTTTTGATTTATTTAAACTACCACTGTTGCTCGAGGAGGCTAATTACAACACATAGCTTAACGTTCAGAACCATAGATCTGCAGGTTTAATGTTCTGCAGTTTCAGGTATTTATGCATTTAAGATTAATATTTCTTTTAAGTTATCTTGAAAAATTAATGAAAACCTGTGTTAGCCATCTTGGTAGATTTAAAGACATCAAATCCATTTATCATTTATAATCTAATAAAAAAAAAAGCGCATTTTCATTCAGGTCTTTGTTCTTCAAAATGAAATCCTGTTTCTTTGAACTTACAGACCTTGTAATCCTCACCAGAAGGTGGTAATAGGAAAGGAAGATAGGAAGAGGTTTTTGGGGTGGTGTTGCCTATCACCACCAGTGAGGACTATGGGTAGACATCCTGACTTCCAGTCAAACCTTGGCATCTCATACTCCCTCCTAGTGAAATGTCTTTGAGGAACCTCCTTGTAAGAAACCTAGCACAGCTTCATGCAGACCCTACTCCTTAGTGGAGTTAGGATTTGGTCCCAGTGTTTTGCAGCTCCCAAACCTGTAGGCATCACCCTCAGAGCTTTCTCTGAATGCTGTAGCACTGGAACTGCTTGGCAGCAACAGCCTGAGCCCTTAGACTGCTGTTAATTTGCAATGTGGGCTGCTTGGTGGGAAGGCTGTAGTCTTTATGCCTGGGACAAAGGCACATACCATGTGTAGTGATTCTTGATTCCTGCACTTGAATTTGTCTGGTTTGGATCTTTCTTTATTGTTGTCCGTAATAGAGTGTTAAGATTCTGTGTCTGATGAGAGCTTTTTTACGTGAGTTCGGTTAAAAGCTCTCACTGTGACTCCTCTTTTGGCTACTGAATATTGTATAGTTCCATGTTAATTATGTTAATCAGCCCTGTTCTTCTATCCCCTAAATGAATATTACTTGAGCTACTAAAGGCAAGCAGTCATCTTGGGACAGGATGTGGCTATATTATGTTAGCATTGGTTACTACATGTTATTACTTAATGAAGTGCACCTATAAAAAACATCCAAAAATACAAGTTTAAGTAGGCTGGGGACTGTGGGAGAGGATTTAATATCAAAAGAAATACTGAAGGTATAACAAAATTAGATTGGCTAGGCCAAGGAAGGAAGAGGAAGATTCATTGTTATAGAGAAAAAAAGAAGGTACAATAAAATTATATTGATTAATAGACATTAATTATTTTTGTGTCTGATCCTAACTAATCTTTTCTAGAAAAGAAAATTAGCTATAAGGTGGTTCTGCACAGAAATCATGTACATTAAATGAAAAGATATTTATGAAAAATGTCTTTAGGAGGTTGAGAGTCTGTTTGCCTGCTGTCCCTTTCCCTGAGTCCTTGCAGGATAGATCTGAATATTACCTATATGCGTAGGTAGTGCAATCCAGTTAATGGGGAGGAAGATCTCCAGGAACTCCTGCGTTCCAGTCCAGTGAGTTACTGAATAGCCTGGGGCAACTCGCTCAGCTTCTGCTGCCAGCACAAGATCTTGGGGAATAAAGACAGGGAGCTGACTTAATGTGCTTGGATGGAATTTCAGCACTTGAATGTGTAGGTATGTGGTATTGGTGCATGACTGTGTAGCTAAAGAAATAATCATAGAATCATACAATCTCCTGAGTTGGAAGGGACTCTTAAGGATCATTGAATCGAACTCTGTCCCCACATGGGGCCAGCCCTGTCAGAGCATGGGACTGAGGGCATCGTCCAGACGATTCTTGACCTCAGTCAAGCTTGGGGCTGTGACCCCTTCTCTGGGGAGCCTGTTCCAGTACCCAACCACCCTCTCGGTACAGAACCTCTTCCTAACATCCAACCAAAACCTCCCCTGGCGCAGCTTCATGCCATTCCCTTGGGTTCTATCCCTGGTCACCAAAGAGAGGAGATTGGCGCCTGCTCCTTCACTCCCCCTCATCAGGAAGCCACAGACTGCAATGAGGTCTCCCCTCAGCCTCCTCTTCTCCAGGCTGAACAGACCCAGGGAATTCAGCCTCTCCTCATAAGACTTCCCCTCCAGACCCTTCCCCATCCTCATTGACCTCCTCTGGACACTCTCCAATATTTTTATATTTCTCTTGTACTGTGGCACCCAAAACTGTATGAGGAGTGTGGATTAATTTGGTGAGGTGTCTGCTTCTCAAGACAAAAGAGCCTTCTTTCACTGCTCAGACTTTCATTTGTCCATCAATGGGAACTTGCAAAGAACAATTCTGTAATAAATCATCTCAGTTCATCCTTACTTTGTGAGAAAAGGGGATTTGGTTAGTCTTTTGTGTGGTTACCTTCCATACCAGATTAGCAAATGTGAAGGTAAGCTGTTGAGTGGTACCTATTGAGCAGAGGAGCGAGTAGCTGTGTGTTGTGGGAGGCTGTGGGGATGTGGAGCTGTCAGATCAGCATTGTACTGGGGGAAGAATCTCATGTGCACAGCCAGCTGCTGGTGTGAACTTGTAGGGCCCTGAAGAATAAGGCTTCTGTGTGCTTGTCTTGCTGGATGAGAGCAGTGTTTCTGGTGGAGGTAGACAGTTCCTGCAACTGATGTTACTCAGAAATTCAGTGTGGGGAGAAGAGAAGGGCACACTAAAGAATCTAAAGTTCTGAGTCACATTTGAAAGGCTTAGTACTCTTTGTGCTTAAAATCAAACAAAACAACATACACCCCCCAATCAGATTATTAAATAGATTTTTTTTTCCTTCCCATTTTCTTATGTTTTTTCTTCTGTTCAAATAAGCTTAATTTGGAGATGATACTTGGCATCCAAAGGGCTTCCGTTCGCTTTGGTAATTTAGTTATACAGGAACGTGTGTGACACTGAATTTATAGCACTTGCAACCTCAGACAGCACTGAATATACGCTGGCTTTCGTGCATTAGCCAGATGTTCATCATGGGGTTTTGGCGTTTGATGTTGTTCTTCCAGAAAGCACTTGGAAAGTGCTTCTAAATAAATAGATTATACTTTTTCCAGCACTGTTCAAAAGAAATAGTCTTGGTTTTTAAATTGGTTTCTAGGCTGTATACTGGAAAATTTAACTTGTGTGTGTGGTCTCCTAAAAGGTGTTGACTGGAGCAAACTTTTCCATTAGATGAAGTAATTCAAATGTATTTCTTTGTTCAAATATAACTCCTGACAGCATCTTTCAAATGAAATAAATGACATCAAATATAATTCAAGCATTTTTCATCAGGCTGTTCTTACGTTGACGGCAGCAACAACTACTTTTGTATGTTCCCCCGGGATTTTTTTATTTGATTCTGGTGTCCAAAGTAGCAGCGTTTAATGTCGTTGCTGTAGACAGCTATAATGATGTGGGCAGGAATGTTTTCCATAATACCAAGACTCAGTAGGAACTTTTTTTAAAAGGATTTCACAGTGCCTGCTTTTTAAGTCCCTTTTATGCAGGGTTTTTTTGGGGTGGTTATTTATCAGGTCTACAGAACGGAAAAAGGGAGCATTGCTACTTACAGATGCTGGTACACTTTCAGAAGCTGCAGATGATGCAGGCAAAGGAAGGCAGGCTCATTTGACAGCAGAGTCGTCCAGTTACTTCTGATAAGAAAAACAGATGTTAGAACCCTCAGAACGAAACTAAAAGGATATAAAGTCTGAAATTGTGTCTGTTCAAAGGCTGCTTTTCAAGCTTTCAATCATAACTTGCCTTTTTAGAGTCAGGCTAAGAGGTGAAACGACTGTAACTTTTCAATGTTAATTAGATACCTAGAATAAAACTGGTATTTGTTGGATTTTCTTTTTCCCTACCACCTCCTCCCTGTTACTTTGTAGAGTTTTGAGAAGATGGAAGTTAACTCTCCAAAGTCAAGCAAAGCCTCAGTGCCTTTCACAGGACTCAGTAGTAAAGAACAAGAATCTTTTTCAGAGTATTTCAGCTAGAAGTAGTATAATCTAATAAAAAAAGGGTTTTTTTAAATTAAGAAAATGTGAGGGTTTTTTAAATTAAAATTTTAAAGCATGGAGTGGAGTAAGGTGTCTTGTGTTGAGATATAGTTGGATTTCTAAAACAGAGCTGTATGCGAATACTTAAGAGTGCAAAAAGTTGTCATTAAAGCCACTTTTGTTTAAAACTCTGCCATATGCATTTACAGCAAATGTCACTCAAGTTTCACTTCAGTAGTACAGCACGAGGTGTACTAGAGAAAATCCTTCTGTTAAGTCTGTGTCTTTTGAAGCTATGCAAATGCTGTGGTTGTGAAGGTAATTCTAAAGTAATTGTCCTTCCTTAAAATGTGGAGTTGTACAGTGTTTAAAAAAATAAATTCCAAGAGTTCCGATGTGTCACTGTCTTAATTCTCTAAGAGTCAGAGTTCTTGTTTACTTGTTACTACATATTGCTACTGTAAAGGATTATGTGTAAGACCCTGTACAGAAAGGATGTTGTGCTCAGATTAACCAAAGGTAATATGATTTTTTTCTTTTTTTTCAGCCCAGAGGAGCTTCCTGTCCACGATGCAGCAATAGAAAAGGTAAGTCCAGTGGCTTTCAGCTTTTTGACTAGGACATAAAATTCTACAGACTTATGACTTTCATTTACATCAGTAATTGTGAAATTTGGAGATGAAGCATTTCAGTGATTTGTATACCCATAGAAACATCTAAGTCCCATTAGGGCCATGGTCCTAACTCACCCTCCAATCCCTTGTGATTGACATGATCTAATGTTTCATAGCTGCAACGAGACATAAGTTTTCCTCACCCACTGTATGACTCAGTAAAGGAAACCGAGCTACTTAGGAGGTCAGACATGGCTCTGCCCTGAAAGAGCGAGCACTATTATTTCTTTGTCATGAGCTGTCACCAGCAATGCTGGGTGGATGGATTGTCCAAGTGAGGTGGTGGCTTTGATGCAGAGGTGTACTTGGCCTTCCCCTGATGAGATCAGCCTGTTATTCTAGTTTGGTAAAAGGTGACAAATACCCTGTCTGTCACCAAAATGTCTTGACTGTCCTTATCATGTTCAGTTGACGAGCCAAGATCTGTCTGCAGTCTGAAAATCCTCCTGCTGCTGGGGATACAGGAGGAGAGGTTGGGGAATGGATGTTTTGGGAACATGGAAAGCTTTCATGAAAATCATCAGGAACTGAATTTCTACTTGTTTGGGCCTAGTTACTAGTTACTGGTATTTCCCTTTGGTTTGTCATGCCCGTTGTTATCTCCAAGATCAGATCAGATCTTTCTTGTTTGTCCATATTAATTTTCTGGATCATCCGGAAACTAAAAATATATAAAGCTAAAGTTGACGGCCCTCTTGGCTGCACAAGTCAGCAGAGTGCATGGAAAAGGGATGAAGCGTCGTGTTGTAAGGCAGCTCAGTTCCCTGAGTGTAGAGAGCAGCAGTGCTTCTGAAAATGAAGTATTTTGAGCTTTGGTATACAGCTAGTAAGAAACACTTCTCATAAAAGAAGGGAACGTCTGAGAGTCCCTTTTGTTTTGCATTGCTTCATACATGCTTCTGTATACACAGCCTGAAATAGTTGCATTTTCCTACCATGTTTCATTACATTTAATGACATAGTGTATATGTAATTTCATTTCCATCAGAAGGGCACAGCAGGGCGGTGAGTCTATGAGCATAAATATTAGACAGCTTGCAATTATTGTGGCACATGTGTTTCGAACCTCTGATTCACTGGGGCTTTGCAGTTAGCCTTAAATTATTGGGGGAAAATACAGCCTCAGTTCCCTAGGGCTCCCATGTTGCATTCATGCTGTCTCAGACAAAATGTCAGCACAGAAACTGTTGCATCAATGTTGAACTGTTGTCTTACAGTCCTACCCTAGTGTTCCTGTGACTCCTGGTTCTACTCCTGATGATATCCTGACCTCTGCTGGTTTGAGGCTTATCTGTCTGCTGTCAGCAGTGTCAGATAATTCATGTCTCGTGTTAACGTAGGCTAAGACTAAAGGTTTTCTGTGGAATGTCATTTAAAGTCACTCAGCAGAACTGTTTATGCTCTCCTTTTGCCTTACTTGTGAATTTTTAAAAATATTCCTAAGTCATGTTTTCATTTCCTTTGCAACCTATGTGAAGGTTTGTGTGTCCCGGTGGATTTTGAATTTCTATTTTTCATATACGTTTGAGTGTAAAGCTTAGCTGAGTATATTTGCATGTTTACATGGATAATAATTTATTAATACCGTGAATGCAGAGTAATTTTCATGCTTCGTTACCTTGCTGGGCATTTGGTGACTTAAATGCATCAAATTGTCCTACATTATGAACTACTTAATCCTCAGATGATCATCCAGCACATCTGAGATAAAACTAGGGAAGGAAAGATCATCTAGAGGAGAAAAGTAGACAGAGAACTAACTTCTGGAAATCTGGAGTCTGTGTCTGACTCTGTTTTTGAAGTGCTGTGAATTGTTTTGTAACTAATTTTCAGCCTGTTTGGTTTTGTCTTTGGTTTACTTGATTATAAATTATCCAGGAAACAGTTGAGCAAGTTCTGGTTTTGTTTGAGGCTTCTGCTACAGCACTGCTGTAAGTCTCAGCTCTAGAACACTTGCTGTCCGGGAAGGTAGAGTGCTGCTCCACAGATGGATGCTTGCCAGCTTAACTTCAGCTTTTTGGCTTTCAGAAGTGTATTACTTACTGACACAAGAGTAAAAACCTTCTTTGCTTCAGTTAGTGATTCTGCTATTCCCAATGGCAAAAATGCTTCAAAGTGTAAAATATACCGAGAAGGCAGATAAATGAATACATAGATAGTTTTTTTTCTTTTTTTTTTTTTGGTGACACCTACATGGAACTTGCCTGAAAGAAACAGCAGCAGCAGCCCTCTACTCTGTGACAAGCTGCGTCAGATCTATCTGTGTTTTCAGTGCTGCACCTGTTAGACATGAAAGTGAACATAATTCAGGCTGGGGAAAAAATAGCTAGAAGTTTTCAACAACTGAACACAGAAATAATTGCTATTTTGACTACAGTGGCATCACTTGAGAACTGGTATAAATTGACACAGAAGACATAAAAGCTTGAACAAACGTACAGTTGAAGTGAGCTTCTTGCTCAAAAGACCAAAATCCTGAAAGGAGATCAAACATACAAACTGTGGGACTGTGGGAGCAGATAGGGTTTTATTTTTCTTACCAATTATCTGAAAAACCTGTTGGGGGCAGAGACCTTTCCTGACATGATAGCAGTGCTATTCCTGCAGTCTAAACTATGCCTAGAGAACATCTGCTCTGAGAAATGTTCAAAATGCTGATTTCTTAAAGGGGTTGTGAGTGTGGAGGAGAATCAGAAACAGTGTTGTGAACCTATGAAATCTGGGAAGCGGTAGTTTTTCCTACAGTTCCCCTCTAACTCTTATAATTTAAAAAATTTATTTGAAAAAAGCAAGTGGTTGGAGTATTGCCAAATACAGCGTGGAACCTGAACAGGAATGTGAGCAGCTGACTGCAGTGTGACTAGTAGGTATGTTAAGGATGAAAGAATAGAGGCACTTCTTTCTCCATAACTTTCTTATGCTTATGTCAGGCTTATGCTGGTTGGATTCAATAACTTAAAGAAGCAAACCCAGCACAGTTCCAGGATACTTCGTGGACTAAGTAATAGTTGGGTTAGTCCTACAGTGTCATCAAGTCTGCATCAAGTCATAATTCTGCAAACGCAATGCTTTGGGCTCCCAGAATCAAGAAGTCCTTGGCCTGTTTTGTTGCATTCATAGCCAAGCAAAAAATGCACAAACTCTGATGAGTAAAAGCTAGAAGTAAAATTAGAATTCTGTTGAGACAATAAGTAATAACTTTCTTCTATATTTTGTCCCCAACATTTCAGATTCAGATAATGAAAGTATTAATAACCTCTCAGTATCCTGCAGAGCTTTGAAATTAAACTCTTACGTGTTACCAGATTGCATCACTAACCATACAAGACAGAATATCCCACCTGTCTTTATTAGGCCCTGGATTTGAAGTTGGATGTAGAGGGGTTCTCCTTTACAAAACCCTAAATATTTCATTATTTTTAAGAGCAAGCAATAGCAACCCACATACAGTTTTCTGCTTCAGCTTTTCCAGTGTTGATCCTCAGCTCCAAAGCGTTATGAAAGAGTTAAAATAGTGTCTAACTATATTTTAAAAGAAATAATATTTAACTTAGTAGTATAATCAGGGATAACTCGCCTATTTTATGGCATGCAAAACCAGGCTGTAAAAACATATACTAAATATCTTATCATTGCAGCCAACAGAATGTAGATTTTTTGGGTGTGAAGAGCCAAAGTGCCTTGGAATAGCAGTGACTGAAATTCCAAGTGCTTCTTTGGTTCCCAAATTCAAGAAGTTGATGGCAACTGTAGCAAGGTTTTCATAGGCAGAATAGTGATTTCAAAAGGAGTAAGGTTGTCCTGTGTTTTTAAAGCTGTATACAATATATAGATATATTTACATATTTATTGTGTCATGCATTGTACTAGTTAATATAACTATTTATTTTGAAAAGATAGGATTTGTTTTGAATTCTCATTTTATTACCATGTTACTGAAATATTCTTGTCAGTAACATAGTTTAAGCACATAGATATTACCTGCAGAAGAAATTCCTTGATCTTAAGATATAGAGCCAGTTAGGTAAAAATGTAGCAAGCCAAGGATGAGAAAATAGACAGACTTCTGACTTTTTACTGTCCAGAATTAGAGCTTGTTCCTAATGCTGCTACTGTCATAGTTTATGCTATGTAAACTCTTATGTTTAGGGCAAGTCTGGATAAAGATCATTTCAGAGTCAACTAGCTTGTAAGCTTGCAGCAGAAATAATTTGCCTGAAAAAAAAAAGAGTATAAAACCAAATTACAGTCAAAAGCATGTAGAAAAGAAACTTTTGTAAATCTTAAACTTCTCTTACAAAATACAATTCTTTACATAGAGCTGAAAAGAAGGGTTCCTGCTTGGGTTTGAATTGGCTGGCTTTTTTGGACATTTTAAGTGAACTAATGCTACTCTTTGTTGCTGTTCTTAGATAACTGGATGAGGCTGTGTTAAAATTTTTTCTCAGTATTTTTATAAAAATATGTATATAAGTATAAATAATTTAAAATGTATTAATTTGGAATAGATTTAAAAAATCCTGATTTCTTTACAGCAAAAGCACCTTGAAATCGAAAGAACCACAAAATGGCTTAAGATGCTGAAAAGCTGGGAAAAATACAAGAACAGTGAAAAGGTAAAGTTATGCATGTTTTTTTCTTTATCAATTTTGAATGAATGTATAACCCCAAATTAGATTGTCTTATGAGATCTGAAAAAAAACTCCAACACAACAAATACCCCCCCCAACCCAACAAACGTACACTGGAAGAAAAAGGCTTTTTATTCTTCCAAAATACAATAATGTATCGTAATAACCCAACAAACAGGTGATCACGTACTTGGAATTTCAAAGGGCAACATTACCCATGGTCTCTAACATACTCATAGGAAGAATTGTGTGCTGTACTACATTGCAGTTGCGCTGTGGGATTGGAACTGGGATCACACAGCAAACTATGCACGTCTGCAAGATAATCTGTGGAGCGGATGAAGCATCAGACCTGCCTGTCCTGTCTTGCAGAGAGCTAGGGGTTGTGTTTGATTTCACCTTTGAGAATGCAAAGGAGGGAAAAAAGGAAAACCTTTATAAACTTGAAAAGAGGGGATAACTTTAAATGGGTGTATCTGAATTCTTCAGGAATTGTTACGAATTTTACCTTTACCTTTTATTTATTCCTTTGTGTGCTCGATATTCCACTAATATTTAAATTTAAAGTTACTCCTTTGAGTTACTGGTGGTGTCTTATTAAGATCTATGAAGTTTTCCTTATTATTAGTCATCTTCTACAGTTTTCATTTATCCCTCATTTTTGTCTTTCTGTTTTGCAGCCCAGGTTTACAGAAGAGCCCTAGGATAGCTTGCAGTCATGGATCAGTGAAAACTGCCTTGAATAACTCTCCAAGGCAACTGATTAGTCCTAACATGGGGCTTACAGTTTGATGTTTAAATTATCATGCTTGCCAGCACAGATATAGTAGGATATCCCAAGATACCTGGTTGCTTTGTTAAAAGGAGAGTTGTACTGAGTTAAGTTAGAAGGTAAAAAGTGTAGGAACCCAATTCAGTGCCCTGTCTGGTTTCCCCATGAATATATATGCTGTGGCATTCATGATCTTCAAGAGAAGTGATTTGAGTGAATGGGATCTACTTGGGGATGGAATACTTTACACCTTGATTTTTTTTTTTTTTAATTTTGGAAGCAATACGGAAGAACTGAAACCTGCTGGCAGGTACCTAACAGTGCCCAGCAGTGCTACAACATTTCTTGACTTAATTTTTCTTCTTTTTCTTTTCTTCTTTTTCATTTTCTATGTGAAGCTGCAGGTGAATTTTAAGGATGTGAGTTGTTCATTTAATAATCCTTAAATTCCTTTTGGGCTTTGTAGTTACAGGATTATTTTTATCTTACAACAAATTATGGTCTGGGGGGGGAGTGACAGAAAGGGAATTCTGTTAGGTATGCCATTAAGTGCTAAGTGCTTTCACTTGCTTTAAAAGCTAGGTAGGGGTTTTCATGCCGAGTAGTTTATTTGTTGGAATTGGAGTCTTAGTCACCTTAAAGGTATAGAAGAATTTCAGCTGGGAGAAAACTTGTGGAGAGGCTGTATTCCCAACACTCTGTTCTGGAGAGGTTCTCATAACTTCTTGTAACCGTTTGGTGGAGAATGCAGAGAATATGGTGGTCCCAAAGTCAAACTCCCTTTTCTTCCTCTAGAGCTTGAAACTTGTGTTTTCTCTTGAGGATTCTCCAGTATTTTCCGGTGCTGCTGATCCACCTGTATTTTGCTGAGGACATCTGTTACACACCCCCAGTTACTGCCTGCAGCATTAGCTTACTCCCTTACTAGTCTTTTGTTTCCCACTTTGCACAGAACAATTTAGTACAACTTTAAAGGGAGAGTTTGAAATCAGAATACTTGTTAGCCTGATGAGTAGGGAACTGAGATACTACAATTCAGGTAGAGCGAGAAATTTACTCAGCATGTCCCCTACTCATTGTGTCTGCCTGTTACTTTTGGTTTAGAGACTAGCAGCTATGTCTTGCTCTTTGCTTTCATTAAAATACCAAGGCGAGTGGTTCATGGCTTTCAGCATGTAAGAAGCTAGCAAATTAATTTCCTTAAAATATGAAGTGCATGCATGAAAAAGTAAGGATTTGTTTCCCAAATTTTTCTTACAATCTTACTTTCTGCCCTGCCATCTCCTCTGGAAGGAGAAGCTGGGGGTCATAACAATTGTGGCTTTGTTTCTTTACAATGGTGATCGGGTGATTTGAAGATCAGGTATGTTCCCATCTCAAAGGGATGGTCAGAAGTATGTAACAGCTACTTTGTTTGCAAAGAGAATGTTAAATATGACCTTTCAGGTAACACAATAGCTACTCATTGACTGAGCAGCAGTGGTCTTCCTCATCAGGCCTTGGTGACTTCACTGAATAATCCCCTATTCACTGAGCGCACGTTGCAGGTCAGCTGAGCAGAAGAGTTTCAGTTCATGTAACAAATTACAGTCTGAACTATAAATAGTGGCAGGAATAGTTCAATATGTTCATAAAGCAGTTGAACTTTGCTTGAGGCTTGGAAAAATATTCATTGATTGTTGAACTCTAGTGGAGCACACGAGACTAAAACCAAGGATGTTTTCCTTATTCTTTCTTGCATCTTGTGTGCTAAATGAACCAGAACATATAGAATAAAGAGTCAGCCTCCTCCCGAGCATGAGGAGGAATGGCACTGCTCTTTATGGAAAGCCTGGTGATGTTCTCATGGTTGTACAAAACTCACAAATGAAGACAGTTTTTATCTGAAAGTGTGTTGGAAGAGTGAACCAGCTTTCCATGCTCTCTGTCTTGAAGCAAGGAAGCAATAGTTGCAAGAACAGTTCCCGAGTCTTGTTTTCTGTCTTCACTTGATTGGATAAAGTGGTTAACACCAGAGGAACAAATTGCTAAAGAAAATGAACAGCCTGTATCTTAAAAGACTCACTTCACCTAACATTCCTGTGGTTTCTGTGCAGTCAGCCTGCTCCTGAAATCAGTGTTGCTTAGAAACATCTGAAAGGAACATTGCAGCAGCAACAGCATTAATAATGGTGTGGGTATAGAGATTATGCAGTGGCCTGGGTTTGGAAAATGCCATACTTGAGAGATACTTTTGTTCTTAGAGTGAGGAAGAGTCAGAGAAGGTGATGGTCCCAGGTAAAGAGCAGATATGTACAAAGTACAAGGCTTTAGACAGCCTGTTTGTAACGCGCCTTCATAATACACAGCTGAGAGAGTTTGGCCTTGAAGAAATCTGTTCATACTGAGCACAGCCTATAAATGAATCTGTATATTTGATTACATTATCCAAGGCTGTCATATACTTAATTGCAAAATACAGTTTTCATTTAATACTCTAACAGAGCTGTCTGTAGGCTGCTTGTTTTTTCGCATCCTAACTTCACAAGGGGAATGAATGACAAAGCATTAACACACTTACATGTGTACATGTGCAAGATGCTTCAATTTATATCTTCTCCTGATCTTTATTGCAGAAGAAATCTCAAGGGAGAGGTGGGGGCTCTGGAATTTCACACTGTTTTCCCACTAAACTTTAATACTTAAGCCTAATTTAAAAAGATGGTGGTGGGAGGGCAAGGAATGTGTGACCAGGTGGAACTGGAAAGAGATTGAAGAGTTGTCACACTGAGACTGTAGTGTGCCAGTCTGTACCATATTTGCAGTTATGAAGGACATTATAATAAAATGAACTCGTGTACAACTCGATAACCACATATAAAACTCCTGGATTCCTATATGATTATTTAGGCATCTTTTCATTGGAGTCATTGTGATTCTTACAGACAGCGGTCTCTGAAGTGTGTAACTGCCCTTGCATCTTTGCCTGATCAATATTTGTCAAAACAAAGCTTTCATCTCCCTATCAGTCATTTCTTACACAGGAAGTGTCACAGAGCAGCAGCAAAGCTTGTGTTTCAGTGTGGTCTTTCTCTAGCTTACGCTTTTATTTCCTATTTGTATTCTGCTGCTTAATAATCCATTGTACATTCATCCACCACGGATGGTAAATCCTTCCTGGCTTACTATGATCATAACTTTCAGGAAAGATTAAACAAAACTGTTACATGTTATATCCCATTTGAGTATTGCCACCAAAGTATTTCTGTCTTTTACTGTCTCCCTTCATCTGTCTGTGATTGAAGTTGCCTAAATTGAGAGGGAAAGGAAGAAGAGAAACAATCAGGGTAGCTGGCAATTTCCAGTTGTTCTGGCATCCACACAGAATGTAATAATCAAGTCTCCACTTAGTTTGGAGTCTGAACACAGAGCCTTAATGAAAAACCCTCTTTGCATTCCTTGGATTTTTTTTGAATGAGATTGGGCAACTCCTGTATTTGCACTTTTTCTTCCTCTTATGCAACCCACAGACGTTGAAAAACCTCCAAAGGCGGCAGCCTTTATAAATATACTCTCTTTTCATTATAGATAGACTTTCTTCTGAGACTTCAGATTTTAATTCTTATGCTTCTCATCACTGATTCTTTTTGAGGTGGCAGAGTCCCTGTGCTGCTCATTCAGCTCTTCCTGACATAACTGAGTCAGTTTTATTTTCAAGAAAACCAGTTTTCTATCTTGCAGCAGTGAGGATGCCAGTTCCCACTCCTCAGAGTAGTGCTGTGTGACAGTGGCCTCGTTTCTTGTCCTGGAACTAGCCTGGTTTATGAGTTTAAGAGATTGGGGCAGGGGAGGTTGTATGTTTTCCAGGTTTTGTCACAGAGGTCCCAGTGAATGTTGCGTGTTATGGATTTCATTATTTGAGATGATGGGTAATTTGGAATATTCCAAATACAAGAGTTTGGGGTTTTTTATTTCTTGCTTTGTAAGCCTTTTAATTCATTGTGTATAGTCTCTTGGTTCACAACAGGGCAAGTTGAATTTGTAGGTCCAATTTCTTTTTGCATGAGAACAGATGAGTAGTTTAGGGTTCTGCAAGTATATGGTGCTTCTCAACATGTTTTTGACCTTATTTATATTACATAAGGAAACAAAAGACAGCAGAGGGCAGTAGTATGGTACTTATGGTGAAGATTTTCAATTAGCTAATAATCAGTTTGCTCATTTATATGTTCTTTTACTGTTTGGTGACTGAATGATTATCCAGAATGAGGATCACAGGCTGGTTGAGGTTGAAGGTAACTCTGGAGGTTATCTGTTCCAAACCCTCTGCTCAAGCAGGGCCACCTGCAGCCAGCTGCAGGAACCATATCGAGGCGGCTTTTAAGTATCTCCAAGGATGGAGACTCCACAACGTCCCTGGGCAACTTGTGCCAGTGCTTGGTCACCCTCAGAGTGAAAAAAATGTTTCCCGATTGTCAGAAGAACCCTGATGTGTTGAAGTTTGTGCCCATGGCCTGTGGTCCCCGCACTGGGTGTCACTGCAGAGAGCCTTGTTCTGTCCTCTTTGTACCTCCCCTTCAGGTACTTATGTCCATTGAGAAGATTCCCCTGAGCCTTCTCTTCTCCAGACTGAATAGTTCCAGCTCTCCCATCCTTTCCTCACAGCAGAGATGGTCAAGACCCTTCATCTTTGTAACCCTTTGGTCTCTGTCCAGTAGGTCCATGGCTGTCTCAAACTGAGGAACCCAGAACTGGACACAGTACTCCAGCTGTGGCATTACCACTGCTGAACAACCTACTGCAAATACTTCTAACGCATTCCAGGATACCGTTAGTTCTCTTTGACACAGGGGCAGTGCTGGCTCATGTTCAACTTGTTGTCCACCAGCTGCTTTCCAGCTGGCTTGTCCCCAGCATGCACTGCTGCCTGGGGCTGTTCCTCCTCAGGAGCAGGACTTTGAACTTCTTGTTGAACTCCATGAGGTTCCCGTCAGCCTATTTCTTCAGCCTGTTGAGGTTCTTGAGGGTAGCAACACAACCCTCAGGCCTATCAGGCACTTCTCTCAGTGTTCCATTGTATATAAACCTATTCAGACATGTTGCCACATTATTGTTTGTGTAATGGAGCCATGAAAGGTTCTGTTCTTGAGTTCCAATTTTGTCTCGTATATTGAGCGGACATTGAAGAACATCTTCTCATGTTCTGCTGAGTCTGTAGGCGGGATCTTGTAATGACTTGGGATTACTGGGAGGGGTTCTTTTTCTGCCTAAATAAATGAATAGTTAAAATAGCAGAGTCAGCTGGATACACATTTAAAATGGGTTGTAAGAATGTCTAAAGGTTAGTTGGGCTTATTCTGTCACACAGTGCAATAATTCTGATCATAGCTACAGAAAATATTTGCTTTCCTTCTTCTTTTGTGTGTGTTGGCATAACTGTAGTGGGCTGAAGAAACTGCTGGTGTCTCTGTCCTTTACAGGCTTTAAAAAATTATATTTGCCAACTCAATTTTTAGACTTCTTTTAAAAGCACTTCTACAATTCTTATCTTTGTTTTTCCTTATGACTTCAAGGGCTCTTCTGCTGTTTGGTTGTTTCAGTCTGGAGTGCAGAAGATGGGAAAACTGTAAATGCCACAGACTCCTTTGAAACAGGTTGTTGTCCGGTTTAGCTCCTGAAAAACCACCAGAACAGCCCCACACGTTAAATGCTTTGAATTTGCTCTAATGCTATTTCAATGAGAAGCTGTTATTACAAAGACTTATTTCTGCCCTTTGCTGTTCACCCCACCTTCTCACAACATTAATATAGAACAACAGTAGTCTTGAATTTATTCCTTAACTGGTTCTCTTCATTAATAACTCTATGGCTGTTGGAGACATCTGAAAATAAGCTTAAAAGCTATAACTGGCAAAAACATTTGTAACCAAGGTATGTTGCTGTACCATGGGGCTGAGGTACACAGGTTTGTGTCACTGGGAACACAGACCACTACACTTATTTGCCCCCAGCCCCTTTTTTTTTTTCATCCAAGATCCCAGAAAATATTTCACAGATTTGGCTCATTCTGCTTTCCTCCTTTCCAGTAGACAGGCTAATCTCTTCTCAGGATGAGTTCACTGCTTGGCTTTCAAAAGACTGAATTATCCTCTCTCTGGCAAGTGGTTATCCTTGTCTCTGGGTTGATGTACACTGAAATTCTCTGTGTGAGTTGAAGGCTCTATGTCCATCTATAGAGAAGGGTGCTTTGGAGCACTGTGTGTTGTTGTTCATCCTTCCAGAAGGAACTGCACTGACCCAGCTGTGCTCACACTAGAAGTGTTGCTGCTTTAACATTCTTTGTACCAGAAATAGTGTGGCCGGTAGGTCTAGGGAGGTGATTGTGCCCCTGTACTCGGCATTGGTGAGTTCTGGGCTGCTCCTCACTACAACATAGGCATCAAGGCCCTGGAGTGTGGTCAAAGGGCAAAGAAGCTGATGAAGGGGCTGGAGGGCAGATCTTATGAGGAGCAGCTGAGGGAGCTGGGGGTGTTTAGCCTGGAGAGGAGGAGGCTTGAGGGGAGACCTTATCACTGCCTGCAGTTACCTGAAAGGAGGTTGTAGAGAGGTGGGTAATGGTCTCTTCAGCCAGGTGACAGGAGAGAGGACAAAGGGAAATGGCCTCAAGCTGCACCAGGGCAGGTTCAGATTAGATGTTAGGAAAAAGTTATTCACCAAAAGGGTTGTTGGGATGTAAAACAGGCTGTCCAGGGAGAGGGTTGAGTCACCATCCCTGGATGTGTTTAACAGACAGGTAGATGAGGTCCTTAGGGATATGGTTTAGCATAGGACAGGAATGGGTGGACTCGATGATCTTAAAGGTCTTTCTCAACCTAGTGATTCAATGATTTTTAATAATAATAAAGCAGCAAAGTTTTCTTTAAAAAGCACAGCATTTTGTTTGTGGACAGCTTCCAGGATTGCTGTTGCATCTTATATAAATTTAAAATTTTCATTTGAAAAGGGAACAAGGAACAAAGTCATAACCTCACTTGCATAAGAGTTAATGCATTCTAGAATCCAGGCATGAATCTTTGCTGGCATTAAAAACATTTTCAAAGATCTGATATATCACAAACAGCAGGAGGTTTGCAAACATGCTGCAGTGAGGGGTTCATTAGTCTTCCAAAATTGGAGACATGAGATTTATGAAAAAGAAAAAAAGGATCCTGACTCTGAGGCATATATCTTTTAAAATATTTCCTAGCTTACAAACATAACTTTTAAAAATGTTTCAAGGAAGTGGTCCATTTATAAGGTCTAACTTTCAATGTAGGTTAAATGCAAAGAATAAATTGTTTGGGATGGAATCATGTACGTCGTCTTCTCCTTTAAATCCAGTTGTCTTCCTGTGCCATCATTAATGGTAGAAACAGAACTTCGGTAAGAGTTCTCTGGTTTTCCTTTTCTTAGGCTTTTCTTCTGAAAGATGATAACTTTTTTTGAAGGAATTAGTTGCTCTGAGGCTTTGCTTACCTTGAGTCTCTCCTGGCTGCATAAAGCCAAGACTTTTGACCATTAATCCATCATCTCTCCTAAATGCTGCAGCAGAAAGAGGTACAGGTCGACAGTTGTCAGAGCCTCTGATTTTTTTCAAATAAGCCCAGTACAACCACTGAATGAGAGTGCAAAGAGCAGTGCCACCTCAGAGGTGAGACTGATAAATATTTTAAGATGACTCTAGTTACGCGCAGGTACTGAGTCTTCCCCTCTGACCCATTTCTAATACAGGCTTTTTACATGTCAGAACAGAATGTGCCAGGAATGGGGAATTAATTTTGTATTTTGCAACTAAGAGTTGCAGTACACTGTTGGTACATTTCTGTATTCTTTGAAACTGTAGTTAGAATATCTTTTTATTTGTTTATGTATGGGTGGGCAATGGACCCAGAGGGTGAAAGTGAATGGGGTTACATCTGGCTGGCAGCCAGTCACTATTGGGGTTCTCTAGGGCTCCTCTTCAGGTCCAGTTCTTATTAATGTTTTCATAAACAACCTGGACTCAGGACTAGAGGTGTCTTAAGCAAATTTGTTGATGACACCAAATTAGGAGTAGCTGTTGAATCTGTTAAGGGTGGAGAAGCCTTGCAGAGGGACCTGGGCAGATCAGAGCTGAGCAATTGCAACAGCATGAAGCACCTGGGAAGGGCAACCCTGGCTATGCATCCAGACTGGGGGATCAGATGCTGGAGGCCAGCCATGCTGTGGGGGATTTGGGGGTCTAGGTCAACAGCAAGTTACCCATGAGCCAGCAGTGTGCCCTGGCAGCCAGGAGAGCCACCTGTATCCTAGGGTGCATCATGTATGGCATGGCCAGCTGGTCCAGGGAGGGGATTGTCCCAATTTGCACTGCACTGGTGTGGCCTCACCTCGAGTCCTGGGTGCAGTTTTGGGCACAACAGTACAAGAGGGACACAAAACTATTGGAGAGTGTCCAGAGGAGGTCAATGAGGATGGGGAAGGGTCTGGAAGGGAAATCTTAGGAGGAGAGGCTGAAGTCCCTGGGTTTGTTCAGCCTGCAGTAGAGGAGTCTGAGGGGAGACCTCATCGCTGTCTGTGGGTTCCTGACAAGGGGGAGCAAAGGGGCAGGCACCAATCTCCTCTCTTTGGTGACCAGGGATAGAACCCAAGGGAATGACATGAAGCTGTGCTAGGGGAGGTTTAGGTTGGATGTTAGGAAGAGGTTCTTTACTGAGAGGGGGGTCAGGCACTGGCACAGGCTCCCCAGGGAAGGGGTCACAGCACTGAGCTGGGATGAGGACAAGAAGCATCTGGATGATGCCCTCAGTCCCATGCTCTGACTGGACTGGCCCTGTATGGAGCCAGGAGTTGGACTCCATGGTCCTTATGTGTCCATTCCAACTCAGGAGATTCTGTGGTTCTATATGCTCTGTTTTTGTGCAAATGTTTAATATTATTAGATTAAAAATCTGTTAGCTTTAGTATGGCACATCCTGGTCGTTTTGGTGATCTCACCTCTTGGCTCAGTGTGCATACATACGTTTCATCACGCGGTTGCAGTTTCACAAGAATTCAAAAATCAGCTTTGCCTTTTGGGATTTTGTACTGGTAACCTTTAAAGCTGTGTGATATTGCTGATTGCCTTTCACTGTGCCCATTTATATTTTGGAATTCTAATGAGTCATCTCTGGATTGTCCTGTAATACTGTGTTGCTAAGAATCTGATTTTTTGGGTCAAAATTACAAAATTTGGAGTAGCCTTTCCAATATTTGATGAATGAGTGCTGCCTAGCAGAGGTGATACAAATTTCATACGTATGTTAAAGTCCTAGGTTGTAAGCATCACCTGCGGAGAGATGTTCTAGCCTCTGTGTCCATTTTGTTCCCTGTGCCTCTGCTGGTTCCATCACCAGAGGTCCCCAATGGCCTCACTGGACACTTTGAGTCCCTTAAAACACACTGGAGCTCTGTCCCAGGCAGAGCATCCCTTTGCTAGAACAATTGATATCATTGCTTTTTGCTCTGTAACATGTTGTGTGTCACTGTTCCTTTTGTTCAGAACGTCATACATTGTGCTGCATTTGTATTTTCTTTTTACAGTTTCACAGGAGAATATATAAAGGAATCCCACTGCAGTTCAGAGGGCAAGTCTGGTCTTTACTACTTGATGTCCCTAAAATGAAAGAAGAAATGAAAGACTTTTATAATGTGAGTTTTGTAGCACTTGCATTTTCAAATTAATTAAAAAAAAAAAGAATAATAAGACTTTATGAAGCTTTTCTTGTTATGTAGTGCTTAAAAAAAAAGGATTAGAAATAGCGTTGTACTCTACTGCTTGTTTCAGCTAGGAAAAAGCTGTGTATTGAAAAGTACTTCTTCAGCTTATTTTTGGTTCTGTAATTCATGTAATTAGTGTGATCTTCTTTCCATTTATTTTCCCATCCTCGAACACTTGCAAAAGCAAAGTAAAAAAAAGAAAAAACCCGGTCTCAATAAGAAGGGAGACACTTCTGAAACTACAGCTCTCTGAGAAATGCCTATTAAGGAGGCACCTTGTTAGCTGAGTAAGAGGTGTTCCAGTATTCTGGAGGGGGATGGAGGTTGGTGCCTTCCATCTTGTAACAGCCAGAACAACTCTGTCCTCTCATCCCCAGCTGAGGCTTAAACAGCCCTTAGAAAGCACTGTCTGGTTACCTGATTGTGTTCTCAGAGGTGCAAGTGATGACAGGATGTGAACTCCACAAAACTCTACAGGCATAAATTGACTACTTGAGGTAATGTTCTGCTTAGAATATAAACAAAGTAGCTCGGCATTACTTCTCCAGTCCCCTGAGTGCAGTTAAAGCACCCTTTGCATTATTGCAGCTACGTTCCTCTAAATTTTTTCCCTACTGACTCTACTTTTTGTGTGAATACAGCTGAAGGCCGTCAGAGCTAAGCTTCAGACCAAAGAATGAAGAGTAAGGCTTATGTGTGGGCTAGTAAGTCAGTCAGAAGAGGAAGTAAATCCTTCAAAATTCTGTCTTTTCCTCTCTATCTCTCTGCTAAAGGATTATAAGGAGAGTTCAGCTAGGAGAAAGGCAGTTAAGCATTGTAGAGCGTTTGAATTTCTCCACCTTTTAAGGAAATCATGTCCAGAGCTTCAAGGAAATGCATTGTGTATTTGATTTTGGCATTTTCTAATAGTGCTTTTTTAGCGCTGAGACTTTGGGTCTGAGTAGACAAGGAATCTTGTATGGTCATGAAAGAAGATCAGTGTTGGCATTGATGTTATCTAAATTTTGGTGTCTGTGATCTTCCTCTTAAATTATTTATCTCTCTTTAGTCTCACAGGCTGCTCTTTCTGACTACTATATTTTGTTTAACTTTGTAAGTAAGAATAGTGACAGATCTGAAAGGGATAAAACAGAGTTCATGCTGAATAATGGTTATGGGAAAGAATCCTGAGTAACGCTAGAAGCATTTAACAATAGCTGAATTTATCTTCAGAAATTATTAATGCCATCTAGTGCTCAATGCAAGACGAAAACCTGTTTGTAGTTCAGCTATAGAAGTAGAAAGGGTTTCTTCAATCATCATCCTGGGTTGTTTATTTGTGATAAGCTTGTTTTACTTTCTCCATTTTTCTCGTTTCCTGAAGTGATACTAACACTCCTCATTACAAGTAGCACTTACAAATCTCACAGAAGAAAAATTAGAAGAAAATACATATATTTGCTGTAGGCTAAAGAGCTACTTTCACTTCTCTGTACAGGGCAATCATCAGTTCTTAATCTTCTGCCCATTTCTCAAATTCTATGTACCCTTTCTTTTATCTCACGCTAGAGGCTCTCATGATGATAAGGACTCAGGGTGCTTGTTTTCCTATATTCCAGCATAGGCTCTGAGTCCTCATGCCACCTTAATTGTCTCTATGCTGCTTTTCTGCCTGGATGACAAATCATTCTGGATGTTAGTACTTTAAATTATATTTGAAAGGTGCAGGAAGCTGAGATTGTGGTTAGTGTTGTTCTGGTTAATAGCTGCTACTGGGTGGTTCAGTGGAGTACAGGTAATTCCTGATGTGCCTAGATGATGTTGTTCCCTGTTTGATCCCTTTGTTTTTCTTATTCTGTCTGCCTTTTGATTTGTCTGTGGTATTTTCTGATAATGCCTTCTTGGATGTAATGTTTTGAAAATACCATGTTGAATCTAGTTAGAGTTGTCTTGCAGACTCAACTTGTAGGGACAGAAGGGAGAATGAATAGATCTCAAGAGACAATTATTTTAAGTGTGAAAAATAAGGCTGCAATGTAACCTGTGCAGGCTTAAGTATTCAATTTAATTACAAAATGTTAAAATAAGTGCTAAAGTAGAGGCATTCTACAACTAAATTATATTAGAACAGAAAGACAGAGGAAATGACTAGAGAAATGTCCATTAGCTCTACTTAGATAATAAGTGGCAGCTATGTAGCTTCTGCTTTGAGAAAAAGGCAGGAAAAGTAGGAAAACCACGCTAAATCAGTTACTAAAAGTCCGGTCTGGAGCACTTGCATCTTAAATTCTTGTTCCTGAGCAGTCAGATTCCCTCTCTGTCTTTGCCCAGTGATGTGCCTACCTGAGAAATGGCAGTTAGTAATTTGAATTTCTTGAATTCCCAACCTTGAATATGAGTAATGGATGGCATTTCACAAAAAAGTCTTTATGCATCTATACTGTGTGAATGTGTCTGACTCTGTAGGATTTATATATGTATAGGTGTGTTTTGGAAGCTAAAATTATTATCTTGTGAGTTGCTATATAATACAAAGGTTTTTAAAATGGCAAATATTTTGATAGAGGTGTACAGCCAGGCAGGTTTCTGCTATTTTAGAGTTCACAATGCTAAACTTAATTTCTGTTCTTTATTCTTTTCCCAGAAATTGAAGTGTCAAGCACGAGGGTCTTCACCAGACATTAGGCAAATTGATCTTGATGTAAATCGAACGTACAGAGATCATATCATGTTTCGAGACAGATATGGTGTTAAGTAAGTAAATTAAAAGGTTTGGTTTTGTTTGTCTTAAAACTGGCTTGTGATCTGCCTCAAGCCTCTTTGACCTATGTAAGCTCAGGACTTTTCAAGCAGAGCTGGGTATGTGCAGTGATGTAACTACCCATTACTGCCCCAGAACCAGACAGTCATGTCTAACCGACTACTTTCCCTCACAGCATTCCAAAGAAAACCATTTCTAAACTGTGCTCATCTTGTTTCATATTTAATAAAACCAGTCTCAGCTCATATAAATACAAAGGCATGAGAATGTCAAGCTAATAAATTAATTGGATGTATTACCCAATCATTTTATTTAACTGTGTATTTTCAGGAACAAAATAACTTTTTGCATGTCTAAGAACTTCATCTTCCCAGAAATTTTAGCCTTCCTTTGGATTTTAAACTCTTCTTCTCCTACTATCTAATTCAGAACCAAATAAAGCAGTATTTTATATGTGAACATATAATTATTTACAAACATAGGCCTTAATGCTTTTGGATTTCTTCAAAGTGTGGGGAGTTTTTATACTGTCATTGGATGAGGAATATTACTCAGCTGTCATCCTTAAAAATGCTTAATAGTGAAATAAGTGGCGATACAAACGTCAGCATTGTTGCTAGCTTGCAGCATCAGCACCCTGCTGAGATGAAGAGGGTATTTTTTCCCTTCTGTGACTATATTAGTTCAGTTTTTAATCAGCTTTTCTTTCCAGGGCAGGTTCTACTGTAGACTGCTATTTTCAAAAAGCAATACTCAAAGAGCTGTAGACTTTAATGTGATAATAAAACAACCATTTTCTTACATTATTATTCTAGGACAAATTCTAAATATGGGGAATATCTCTGATGGCTGCTACACAGGATGGAGGACAAAGCCGAAATTCCCAAGCAGACCTATTATGTGCAGCTGCTGTAGTTCAGATACATTTGTGCAGCGCTATCTGTGCTTGAACGGAGGTGCCTCACCGCTCAGTTGTACCAACACAGTCCCTTGGAGAAATGGCTGTGTTTCTGTGTTGTTTTATGGACACATTTTAGGTGTTAGCAGAAGCTTGCTACCCCGTCAGTTTGAGGTTAACGTGAGCAGAGCCAGCTCCTGTCCCCTTAGCTGTGTTGTAAGCATGCCCTCAGAGTCCACAGGAAAGCCTTTGGCTGCATAAAGCAATTTCACACTTGGAATAGATCTTGGAATTACTGTACATATATTATGCATTTCCAAGTGATGCCTCAATGAAAAATTCAGAAATCATTTCACATGGCAATGAAATAAAGTCCCTTGGGTAAATCAATAGTTTGTTTGACTTTTAAGTAGACTGCACGTCTTTGAAGGTTGATTCTTTTACAGGTCTTTAGTGGTATCATCTAGTGTAAATAGTACTAAAATTACCATTGTTTTATATATCTTACTGTGAATGAGATTGTGCTCTTACGTTCTTATGATCAACTGTTGATACAGAAGGTTCCTGCGCACATTTGGGACTTTATACTTTGTCCTTGTAAAATAAGACTCCAGCCTAACAGCTAGTACTTTAGTTTGTGCTTTACTTTGGTTCCTGAAAAATGTCAGTTCTGCAAGAGGGGAAACAAAAATGCTGTAATCTAGGTCTTTTGGTAAAATTAGCCAAGTATGCATCATTTTCCTGATAGAAAATACTCAGCTTTTTACTTATGCTTTCTTTTTTTAACCTGCTGATACGTGTTTCTAGACATATGATTAGTGGCAGGCAGAGTGGATTTCACTGCACAGAAAAAGGACAGTGTGCAAAACTCAGCTGCTAAATTTTAGCAGGTTTAGTTGTAGATGAAAGTTGGCATTCAGGTTTCTCAATTGTCTCCCCAAAAAAATCTCAGAAAAGTAGGTGTGAGTTTAAAAGTTCAGTCTGAGAGGTCTCCACTGTGACTTTGATATCCCAATTGGTGAAGAGCAGAGTTTTGGTTTGGGTTTGGTTGCTTGGTCTGGGAGGGGGAGTGTTGATTGGTTGGTTTGGTTTTGGTTTTTGGGGGTGCATGTGTGGGGTTTTTTCTTGTCATTTTACCTTCACAAGTTAGTTTTTATAGAACGCGAAGGAGCCAAAGCTCTTTGTAATTAAAACTGAGAAGTACATGGAGATGAGTACACTCTGGAGGACTGAGCACAGGATGCCCAGTCAGAGTCCGTATTGTTTGCCTTTGGTTTGACAGTAGCAGTTACTAAAGCAGCCTTTAATTTGGGTGCCAAGATTAAGACACCTTTGTAGCTGCTTTGTGTATTTTAACTCTTCTACACCTCTGATATTAGTAACAGCTGTTGGTGTTCTGCAAGCACATAAGGCAGGTCTGGGGTGTTTAAAATTTGGCATTCAGAATAAATCAGTGTTTGAAATGTAGCCCGTCCTGTTTCAATTCACACATCTGTAAGAATGATGATCTGACACCATTGCCTTCTCAATGCATTACAGGTGTGTTTTGAAACCTTTCAACATGTAAAACATCAAGCAAGTGCTAAATACAATGTTGGTTTGAAATCAGAAGCTCCTATCATTGTAAAGTGGGGTTAGCCCAGTTCCTTAGTGCTAGACAAATTAAATCAGTGAAAGAGGTTTCCAGAACATACTTCACTAGTTTTATGTTTTTCTGTTTTTACAAAAGATGATAATATAATATTTTCCTTTTCTACTCTTATTTCTGCAGGCAACAATCTTTGTTCCATGTTTTAGCTGCATATTCCATATATAATACGGTAAGTTGTGTACTTTCACACTTTGGTATGGTTTCTCTGAATGTACTGTCAGACAGTAACTTGCAATTCTCTATCATCTTTCTCCATTTAAAAAAAACAAACCACAAATGTTTCAGAAACCTTTGGGATTACATAGAAATACATTTCTTGTTGACAAGTTTTAAGCTAAAACTAAACTAAAACATCTTGATTATAAATATCCTATTGGACAGATTGAACTGTGCATACAGTTTGGATGAAACTAAGTATTATGTCTAATAAGGATAATGAATTTGTGCTGACCTGAAGTTTTATGCTACTTACATTTCCTCCTCCCATATATTATATAATTCCATTAAAATAATTTGAATAACGAGAGGGAAAACGCACTGCAGAAAGATGCACGTTGGAGTCGACAGGCATATTTCATAACCTGGAGGGTTCTAATAAACAGAATATGGTTTTAAACGTTGCATTTTCTTTATCCAAGCCCTCTTTAAGGTATGCTTCTGTATATATGTTTAAGTACATTCTGCTGCTAAGTTTGGTCCTGAGTGGGGATTTCTTCAAGTGAGGCTTCTAGACTGTATCATAAGGGTTAGAAATCTGTGCTTTTTGTAATGGGATTTGGCTGCATGCTAAAAATAGAAAACTGAGATAATATCACACCCACATTTAACTGTGGTTTTAATGCAGTGTCCCCTCATCCCTTGTGCCTGTTTCAATCATTTTTGTACACCTTTCACTTTATATCCATCATCAGCTCCTTAGAATTCAATGTAAAAATGCATGGAGTTAAGAAGAAAATGAGCAGCTACTCTAATGAAATACTGTTTTGTTTCATTTTTCAAAGTTCCAGGAAATGTAACTGTTGTGTCCTGTTCCTGTCTGCTTGTAATTGTTGGAAGAACTTGCACTGCTGGACGTTGTTGTCTTTCACTTGTTACGTTGTCTTGAGCTTCTCTTTGTAAGCAGCCTTGACGCACCGAGAACTAAAACTCCAGAAGGACTTTACTTACTTTCTAGAGAACATTGGACTAATATTTTCAAGTTACATGAAAAATACAGTTTGCAATTGACTGTTAAAGTGTAATGATGGCAATAATGCAGTGAGGGTTTTATTTTGAAGTTTGGTGCATTTTGCCTCTTAACGTATAACAGAACTTATGTGTTGGTTTTATTGCTTTTTGTAAAAAAACCAACCAAACTTGCTCAACAATAAAGTCATTGTCCTTACAAATTCTTTATCAGTGGGGTTATCTGAGCAGCTAAATGATAGTGACAGTTGGTTCCTGACATAAAATTCAAAATTAATGGCAAAGGAAATACACAAGTTCAGTTTTGGAACAATAGTTGTTTTATGGGTTTTTTCTTTGGGTTTATTAGAACTGCTTGCTGTGGGCTGCTAAACTTCAGCAGGTTTATAGTTACAGATTACCTTTGGAAAGTCCTGTGTTTACCAGGTAGTGCCCTGACTGTAAAGCAAAGCAAGACCCCCCCTCCTCACCCCACCCCAAAAGAAACCCCAAATCATTAATAAATGTAAAATACATCTAGTTGGAGAATAAGATTATATAGTTACTTGAAATGATTAGTACTGCCAAGGATTTTGTGCATCAGTAGAGCTTTAATGAACAATCAAGACTTCAAGTTTGCGTTCCAGTTGGAGGGTTGTGTGTTATCCCTTCTGTCTGTCAATATTTGAAAAGTTTAAATATTGCGTTGGATGTTGTCATAATTAGGGAACTTATGCCATCAGGACAAGCATCCTCTTTCCTTCACTAACTCAAGGAAAAGCTCATGGTTATGAGGCTTTAATTTTCAGCGTTGTAATATTTTCCCTGTTTGTTTTTTCAGGAAGTTGGATACTGTCAGGGAATGAGCCAGATCACAGCTTTACTCCTCATGTACATGAATGAAGAAGATGCCTTCTGGGCCTTGGTGAAACTTCTCTCTGGTCCAAAGCATGCTATGCATGGTATGGAGTTTCGTGTCGCTTAGTACATACTAGATTTCAACCTGTCTTATTTTAATTGTAAATTATTTGTAACTGCAGCTATGCTGTTCTCTCTGTATAGTCAAAATATGGCATAAGATGAGCTTTTTACTGGGGGGCATTGGATGTGATTGAAGCTTGCATGTAGTGCTAGGTCATTGGTTTTATATGTGGTATATTTTAAATAGTTCTTAATGCAAACCAGAAGTTTCCTTTCCTCTTAATCTCTCAGGGATTGTAACCACTTGAAAGCTGGTTCTGTGGATATCTAGGTAGGGAATTGGCAGGACAGGGATCCACAGAAGAAAAATTGTCAAAGTTAATCTAGGCATTAACTTTGAGTTTCTTTGTTTTATCACTGCCTGGCACAGTGTTTCCTTCTCTCACTGTCTTGGTACTTTTATGTTACTGGTAGGTTTCTCTTTCCATGCCAAATTTAATGTGATCTATGCATATTCCATGCCTGTTGGTATAGAACTACTCCAGGAATTCCAGCATCCTGTAATGTAGATGCTACTGGCATGGCGATTCAGAAAAGCTGTAGTTCATGGAAGCCTGAAAAAGTAAATATTACCTGCAACTTAGGCTTTTCAGTGAGGCTTTTCAACAGGCCCTGTCTCCTTTTCTTTGGTTAAGGGTTCCTCATACTGTAACAGCTTTTTCACCTGGCTTTTAAGTGTTCTTATTTCTGTTTTTCTGTTTATACCTCTGCAAAGCTATCACCTTTTTTAAAAAAACAAGAAACCAAACCAACCAAACAAAAAAAAACCCAAGTGCTATCTGACAATTTCCTAAGTGAAATTTTGAGCTCCTCAAGAGTTCAAGACTTGTTTGGAGCTTTACACAGTAATATCACAGGCTAAAACCATCTTACCAAAAAAATCTATAGACTTAATAATCATCAAAAGCTGTGCAACTACAGCTGTGCAAATACAACTGTGTAGAATGTTGAGCTCCTCAAAGGTCACAGAAAATGTTGGGGTTTGGGGGGGGGTTAAGTCTCAATCCACTTATGTATGAAATTAATTGATCTGGTTTTGATACATAGGAGCTTCACATAGGTGTAGTTGCCTTTTTAGGTGCTTTAGACTGTTAAACAGAATTTGGAAACTTTTTCTAGATTTTATGTCTTAGTGTTTTGTCAGTGTCATGTTTTTTAACTTTGAGGAGGCCAAAGCTTAATGAGTTCCTCTACAGGGCATACAAACCATGGTGGCCAGAGGTTCATACTGACAAAACCTTAATTATAAATCAGATGTTCCAAATTTGTCATTTATCATGTGTCTCCAACCAAATCTAAGGTCCTGCTTTCAGCAGGTCAGACTAGATGATCTCCAAAAGTCCCTTCCAAGCTAGATTGTCTATGATTCATTAAGTGTATATATTCTAAACGAGTTTATACCACAGTGCAGCATTATGGTAAATATTGATGTAGATTCTGGAAGGGAAACTTTAAAACTTATCAGATATCATATAAATGCACTTTTTCTGTGTTATTCTTTGGGGAAACTACTGTTTGCCAATGCTTTAAAGCCTAAATAATTTCAGCTCTAAATTGCTGATACTAATGAAGGAAAGCTTTTTATAATTACTCCCACTGACCATCAGGTGGCTCTCTGCACTGAGCATCTCTCTGTGAAATTATGGGTGTGGGCTGAGTAATTAAATTAGAATCTCATTGACAGGAGTAGAAAGGTTTAAATATTCTCCTTATAGACAAGGTTTCTCATCTTTTTTTCTCCTCTACCTGTGATATGGAAACCTGGAATACTTTTTCGGTTCAAACAATGTGTCTCAGGTACACAGCCAGACTAATTTCTAGCATAACAACTTGGTTTTAGTATTGACTTTACCCTCTCTGAGCACTTCTAAAAATCTTCATAGATTGTTGAACCTACGGGTTCTTTGTCAGGCTTTCTACCTCCAAGGTGTTTGAAAACAGGTCTATTAGTATTTTTTTAATGCCTTTTGCTTGTTTGGGGGAGGCTTGCTTTTTCTCATGTTTATACTGCCAGGTTTTGATCATCTCTGTTTTTCTGATCTGAACATGGCTTCAGCTTTTTGAAAGATCTTCTTTGAATGATCTCTTTTCCTGCTGTGTAGCTGTGCTAGCTTTCCTTTACATTTTAAGGGGTTTTTTGGCTAGTGTTATGTGTTTCCTCTGAGCCTTTTTTTAAACTCTGATGATAATTCAGTTGGAATGGGATCTTAGTGCTTCCCTTTTCCAGTGTATGATCACTGAAATGGCTCAAGATTTTTCATACGCTTTTAGACTCAGTTGTATGAGCTCACAATATTTATAATATATAAATTAATTGTATTTATCTTGGCAGAATATCCTTCCTGTCTTTTTTGTGGTCTTTTCTTCAGTGCACGCAGTTCTAGTAGGTGCCCGTGCTGTTTGCTCTTCATCATGAATTTGCTGGGCACAATCCTAATTTATTGTCTTTTTGCTTTTAAAAGTTTTACTTATGGGTTATGGGATTTTTTGTTTTCTTTTAAAGAATAATTTAAAATATGGTAATGATTTTGCAGTGGGTAGAGTAACATTTACTGGTGGATCTGCTGTCAACCACCATTACTAATCTAATCGCAGTCACTAAGGGAACATACTGATGGTTTGCTGTAGTCATTTAGGCAGGAATATGTGCAGATCGATGTGCAGACATTGTGATATTGCTCTGAATTTCTATTCAGATCCAGTCGTCTATGGAAGGAGAATATTCTCAGAGCTCTGAATGCCTTTTTTACGTCACTTTTATAGTACTTACACCTGTTACATGTTCAACTGTTTTCCTTAGGTTTTTTTATTCCTGGCTTTCCAAAGCTCTTGAGGTTTCAAGAACATCACGACAAAATACTGAAAAAATTTTTGTCCAAACTTAAGCAGCATATGGTAAGTATTGATGTTGCAATATAAAATGACATTCTGGGCTGTAAGTACATGTTGTTGGGTCATGTTGAGCTTCTTATACACCAACACCCCAAAGTCCTTCTGCCCGGGACTGCTCTCAGTCCATTCTTTGTCCAACCTGTAGTTGTGCTTGGGATTGCACTGACCCATGTGCAGGACCTTGCACTTGACCTTGTTGAACTTAATACAATTCACACAGGCCCACCTCTCGAGCCCGTCACGGTCCCTCTAGATGTCATTCCTTCCTTTCAACATGTTGACTGCACCACACAGGTTGGCATCCTTGGCAACCTTGCTGAGGGTGCACTTGATCTCACTGTCCATGATGCTGAACAAGCCCAACTCTCTCAGCCTTTCTTCATGGGAGAGGTGCCCCAGCCCTTTGATCATTTTTATGGTGCTCCAACAGGTCCGTGTCCTTCTTGTGTTGAGGGCTCCAAAGCTGGACACAGTACTCCAGGAGAGGTTTCACCAGAGCAGAGCAGAGAGGCAGAATCACCTCTCTTGATCTATTGGCCACACTGCTTGTGATGCAGCCAAAGATGCGGTTGGCCTTCAGGGCTGCAGATGCACATTGGTGGCTCACGTCCAGGTTCTCATCCATGAGTACTCCCAAACCCTTTTCTTCAGGGCTGCTTTCCAGCATGTCATCACCTAATCTGTATGGATAGCGGGAATTGTCTCGACCCAAGTGCAGGACCCTGTACTTGACTTTGTTGACCCTCATGAGGTTCACCTGGGCCCACTTCTCCAGCCTGTCCAGGTCCCTCTGGATGGCATCTCCTACCTCTGGCACGTCAACCATTCCACCCAATGAACTTGCTGAGAGTGCACTCAATCCCACCATCAGTATCAAGATATTAAACAGCACTGGTGCCAGTACAGACTCTTGAGGAGCAACACCACTTGTCACCATTTTCAATCTGGACATCTAGCCATTGACCACCACCCTCTGGAAGCAACCATCCAGCCAATTCTTCATGCACTGAACAGTCCACCCAGCGAATCCGTATCATTCCAACTTAGAGAGAAGGGTGTTGTCAGGGACTGTGTGAAAGACCTAGCAGAAGTCCAGATAGATGACATCCATAGCTATTCCTTGTCATTTCTTTGGTGTGAATTTGCAGCCTTGCTATAGAGGAATAAAAGATTCAGTGCACCTGGTGCCTCATCTTTGGTTATTCCGGAATGTTGATTTATTTTCTTGAGAGAGAATTTAATCCTCTGCTACCTCTGTCACAAGAATAATACGGAGCTTTAAGACATGTTATACCAATGCATCTCCAAATGCATGTTTCTTCAAGGGCTGAAGAAGATGAAAAAAACTGCAAAAGATAGAAATTTTATCTGTTAGATTGCAGTAAGAGTGTTTCACGTAGTTAAATTAATTCTTTATGTTGAATATTGGGTACATTGGATTCCAGGTGAAAATGCTTTTTTTCATGGACAATGCAAGGGCATTACTTGATTTTTGTATTTTATAACTTATTTACAGGACTCCCAGGATATGTCCACTAGCTTTTACACTACAAAGTGGTTTTTCCAGTGTTTCCTTGATCGTGTGAGTATGTTTTCCATTTACTCTTTCTGTTTTTAATTATAACTTGGAGCGGATTGTTTTCAGTGTTGCCTGATTCTGTCATTGCAGACTCCATTTACATTGAGCCTCAGGATATGGGATATCTACATACTTGAAGGAGAGCGGATTCTCACTGCTATGTCTTACACAATTCTGAAACTACACAGAAGTAAGAAATCTCTCAAGCAGTTGAATGCTAAACATAGATTCAGCTGGTTTTGTTCTTATTTGTGTAGCCTGACCTTGCCTGAAAAATCTGTTTCCCATTTGCCTTATACTAATTCTGGCAGGTATTTTTCTTAGGCACTAAAAGATCAAGATCTTTGCTTTATTAATGTGTGTGATTGCCAAAGAAAAATATTTATTACAGTAAGAAAACTATTTAAACATTGACATGAGGTGAGCTTTATTGTTTGATTAAACAATAGGGAGAAAATGTAGTTCTGTGGTTTGGAAACGGCTTTTTAGCTCCTACAGGTTTTCAATTAATCAAAAAGTGCACAAAAAATCCAGAGCATGCCACTAAATACCTGAAACTCCATCAGCAAACAACTCAGCAATGAGGAATTACCAGTGGATGTCTCTCTATATACCATTGTTTGTCCATGTAATACAAATTCAGAATTTCTGGAGCCTGCCTGCATGGCCTTCTCTTCCATCTCTTGCCTTTGGGTAAAGAAAAATGTGAGATTTTGCACAGAAGTGTCCAAACCATCTATGCCTGGTTCCCTAAGGTGATTTAGTGCCAAAGTTCCAAAAAGAGTTAGCACTTCAGTTCCAAATGATCCAAAAGCTTTTTAGGATAGTTGTTAGCTTTGAAATATACTCAAGCATTTCTTAGGATATCTTAGAGCTTGATACTGGGTTATTCTGGGACTTGGGCTTTCTTAGCGTAGTCATATAACTGTTTTAATGTAGAGGTCTGCATGGAACTCAGTAGAAGCGATGTCTTAATTTGCTTGCTGGTTTACCCTCCTTGAACTATAGTCACATTACCTCACTGTCTCATGGAGTGTATTCTTTAGTTTGTTCGTGAGCTGCTTTGAAAAATGGGAAAAGGTTACTTATTTAGTCAGAAGGGACCGTAAAGATCATCTAGCTCCAACCCCCTGCCATGGGCAGAGACAACCTCCACCAGACCAGGTTGCCCAAAGCCTCATCCAACCTGGCCTTGAACCCTGTCAGGGATCCAGGGGCAGCCACAGCTTCTCTGGGAAACCTGTGTCAGGGCCTCATCACCCTCATGGGGAAGAATTTCTTCCTAATGTCTAATCTAAACCTACCCTCTTCCAGCTTAAACCCATTCCCCATTGTCCTATAACTACACTCACTGATAAGCAGTCCCTCTCCCACTTCCCTGTAGGCCCGCTTTAAGTACTGGTAGGCCACAATGTTCTAGAAAGTTTTAATTATCCAGAAAAATCACGTCAAATACCAGTGAGAACGAACGTGCAGGTGAGACAGGTCAATAATTTCTAGGTATGCATATATAATGGGTACCAGATCCTGCCTGTCCACTGACAAGTGGGTGTCCAAAGTCACCAACACAGATGGTACCTTGCACCGTAACTGTTTTGACATTTTTCAGTCCTTTCAGTCTCATAGGCCAGAGCCTTGTTCAGCCTTTGTGTTCAGAGATGTCCTGAGTGCTTTTTTCATCATTATTAATATTACTACTGTTAGTTGTCTGAAAGAAGCCTGAGTGGAGAAGTCTCATGTTCACAGGAGGTCTGGGTTCTCCATCTTCCACAGGCCTTTTAGATATACTGGAGACTGCTCTAATGTTTCCCTGGAGCCTTCTCTTCTCAAGGCTGAACAAGCCCAACTCTCTCAGCCTGTCTCCATAGGTGAAGTGCTCCAGCCCTCTGATAGTCTCCATGGCCTCCTCTGGGCTCAATTCAACAAGCCCATATCCTTCTTAGGTTGAAGGCCCCAGAGGTGGATACAGTACTCCAGGTGGGATCTCACCAGAGTAGAGATCTCAACCTGCATCTCTCAACCTGCTTGTCATGCTTCTTGTGATTTAGCCCAGGACACAGTTGGCTTTCTGGGCTGTGAGTGCACATTGCTGGCTCATGTTGAGCTTCTTTGTTGTGAACAAGCACCCCCAACTCCTCCTCCTCAGGGCTACTCTCAATCTGTTCTCTGCCCAGCCTGTAGTTGTGCTTGGGATTGCCCTGGTCTGTGTGCAGGACCTTGCACTTGACCTTGTTGAACTTCCTGCAGTTCCTGTGGGCCCATCTCTCCAGCCTGTCAAGGTGCCTCTGGATGGCATCCCTTCCTTCCAGTGTGTTGACTGCACCACACAGGTTGGCATCCTTGGCAAACTTGCCGAGAGTGTACTTGATCTCACAGTGTTATTGTTGTACTTAAGCTAAACCTTTAGAGGGAACTCGTTACTCTTAGTGTTTTTAGTTATTGTTATTTGCACACAGTACTGTATGGCAATGGAAAAGTTACTACTGGTTACTGCTGCTGGTGAAGCTGGTGGAAGACCAATTGATTTGTTTTCCAGTCTCTTTAGAAACATTGGTGGCACAGCTCTCCCATCAAAGTGCCATTGTGGAATCCATGCCAAGAAAGAGCATTTTTATGACAGTGTTAAAATATCTTTGATGTTGTCTGTCTGGAAATCATGCATTCTGGAACTCTTGATGGCATTTGTGTGCTTGAAGATGCTACGTACTTATGTTGTTACAGCCTTGTAAGCCAAATAGGTTTGTGTGGGAAACGTGGCCTTACTCCTGTGTGAAAAGGGAAAGAAAAATAATCTGATAACTGTAAAATGGCTTTCAAAATATGGCCTGAACTAATTGAAGTAGCAAAAAGTACCTGAATTTTCAGAGAGCCTGAAGCAATGCCTCTGAAGCATGAACTGCCATCATCATTTTACTGGAAGTTAATTCAGTTGTGAATGAGGATACCGTAAATATCAATTTTAAAAATGTTTTACTGCTTCTCAAAGCTCTTCCTAAGAGAGGTGACATATGTTGTGCAGGCCTACAGCACTGTTTCGTAAGTTGAGGATGCAGGCTGAAAAATAAAGATCTGATGCCATTGGGACATAAGATGGCTGAAATAAGGAGACTTGTAGTTAACTTTCTAATGATGTCCCTTCTTCTAAAACAGGTTCTAGGTAGAGAATAAGTAGAAAGCATTTCCATGCCATTTGCAAGTGAATTTTTAATGCATTTCAAGGATTTCTGGTGTAGAATTCTGTTACCTGCTTAATTAATTTTTCCATTATGCTTTGAAAACCAAATCATCTAATGTCATACATGCATTTTCCAACATTCATAATCAAGATATTTTCATATATAATATTTTCTTTTGATATAGAACACCTGATGAAATTACAAATGGAAGAACTTGTAGAATTTCTGCAGGAGTCTTTAGCCAAGGATTTCTTCTATGAAGATGACTTTGTAATAGACCAGCTCCAAAATTCTATATCAGAATTGAAACGAGCAAAGCTGGATTTACCCGTAGCTGGTAAGAAACTTCTACATGCTGTTGATAATTGTGAAAATATTTGTCTCTTCATCACTGCATAGGTTTTAGGCCCTTTTTTCCCTTAAAATATTTTACAGTTTAAAACCAACACCCTTCATTTCAGGAGCTTGCTTTTTGTTGGTGTTTTGTTTACTGGGTGTAAGCTAATGACACTTTAAAATATCCCATGTTCTGATAATTTTATTAATTTTGATTTATAAAATCCGTATGACAGAGGGTTAAATATCAAGGTTTCAAATTATTTGAAGCAATGGCATTCTGAGAATCCAGATTGTTTTGTAGCTTGATTAGCAGTGGAACAAACTTGAGGTCAAATAGTTTCTGTTGTTAGTCAAATCCAGATTTTTAATTTTGTGCAGGTGAGACCTTCTGAGTGTTTAACTGAATTCTTTTCGTTGTTTCTTCTCAGTCTCTGTGTTTGTGCTTTCCTGTTGCAAAGCAGAGATGGTTGTTTTGTGGGGCACTACTTGTGAAAAGTGTATAGCATCTTTCCTTCCTGTGTTACAATTCTATTCTCGTTTTTAACCCTACCTCCACAATCTGTAATTAGAATTTTTCATGTGGTTATTAAGAGTCCTTCCTCATTGCTAATTCTAGAGAAAGAATATGCACCTATTAAAATTTTAAAATATGACAGAAATTACATTTAAATAACTGAAGTTGGTCTGCTCAGCTTTCAGAAGTTAGGAAGTGTCAGGATAAAAGTTGCCAGTGTAGCATTGTTGTGGTAATTTGTTCCTGAAGCTCTTTCATTAACAAACTTCATTTTTCTGTTTCTGTGGATCTTATTTAGTGCATGCAGTATTGGGCTGTTTCAGGACTGCTCATCACAGAGATACCCACTTCATTTGGTTCTTCAGTAGACCTGTCCCTCTGAAGTACAAACATTCCCATATTTCCCATCATCTTGGCTTCTGGTCAAAGTTTTCCATTTCTCTTTCTCCCTTTCCCTGTGTTTTATCTTCTTTCTGACTTCCTGTAACAGCTTTCCAGCACGCTTTCTCCCACCCACAACAGGTCTAAGTCTAGTTCCTGCTCTTGTCTTTTTGTCTGCTCAGTCTTCTCTGTCCTTCTCATGTGTAAACTGCGTGGGGTGAGTCTGCAGTTCTCCATGTTACTGTGTGCACTGCTTCTTCCCTTTTCTCACCACAGCCTTTCCCTCCTGCCTTCTCTCCATCCTTTTCTATAAGCTCCAGTCTTGACTTTTCTTTACAGCAAGTTGCTCTCTTCAGCTCTACTTCTCAGCTCTCTGCTTTGTCAGACATCTTGTTGCAACCAATGCTTGGTCTAGATATGAGCAAATACATTTTTTTTGCATCAATTCCACTCCATCATGTTAACAGAAGATACATCATGGGAGTGGTTCATGTTAAAAAGGCCTGGTTCCCATGTCCATTCCCTTCCCTGTCCAAATTTTGTTTGTAGATGGGTAGATGTGGTGGTTTAGCCCTGGCTGGAGGCCAGATGCCCACCAAAGCCAGTCTATTATTCCCCTTCTAAGGTGGACTGGGGAGAAAATATATATTAAGAGGCTTAGGAGTCAAGATAAGGACAAGGAGAGATCATTTTATCAGCGACGATATGGGTGGAACAGACTCAACACAGTGCAGGACAGAACTATTCCAATTTATTACACTACACTAGAAAGAACAGTGAAGAACTGGAGTCAGGAGTGCAATCAAATCTTAAAACCAATGCAACCAGATCTTAAAACACATTCCCCCCACCACTCCCTTCTTAGCAGACTTTAATCAGAATCTTGCTCTCTTCTTCCCCCTGTTGGCAGTACAGGGGGGGCAGGGACTGGGGAAAAATGGGGTTCTCAGTAGCACCTTCTCCCCCACCCCTCCATTCTAAGCAGAATTCCCTTTAGCCATGATTTTACTCCCTTCTTCCCCCCCCGCTCGCAGTACGGGGGTGGGGCAGGGACTAGGAAAAAATAATGGGGTTCTCGGTTACTTCTTCATGAGCTGTTTTCCTTTTCCAGATCTTAAAACACCTCTACCTCCCCACCCCGCTCCCTTCTTAGCAGACTTCAATCTAGTAATGATTTCACTCCCTTCCTCCCCCCCGATCCCAGCACAGGGGGGCAGGGACTGGGAGACGGGGGCTTCGGTCAGTTCCTTGCAAGTTGGTTTCCTTCNCCTGCTCCATCCAGCGTGGAGCCCCTCCACGGGCTGCAGGTGGGGTCTCGGCCTTTACCATGGGGTTTCTCCACGGGCTGCAGGGGCATCTTCCTCTCAGCACCTGGGGCACCTACTCCCCCTCCCCGGCCCTGGTGTCTGCACAGCTCGTTACATCTTCTCACTCCCTTCTCCGGTGGCAAAATGCAGCTGCTTCCGGGTTGTTTTCTCCTATATGTGATTCTCAGAGGCGCTATGACTGTCTCTCATTGGCTTGGCCCTGGTCAACAATGATTCTGGCCTTGGATTGTTTACATTTTGGAGCTCCAGAGAATTCCAGCAGCTCCTCACAGCAGCCATTTTCTGCACCCCCTGTTCTTTTCCAGCACCCATCTCTCAAAACTACGACAGTAGATTTTTCATGAACGTAGAGGGCAGTGAATGTGTCTTCTCAATGAGGCAGTTTGATGATGGAGTGCATGTTGTTTGATTTGGTTTCGTACTTTGTATGTATATGTGTAACTTCTGATAAGACCAGCTGATCGGGCAACGTGAATGAAGGAGGTTTAATATTAAAGCAGGAAAAGCAAAGCCAAAGTGAAGTACTGGATGAGGAATTGAGCTTTTTTTTTTTCTTTTTAAATTTAAAGTAGCCTGGGAAAGCCTCTCTGTGTGGTATATTTTGCCAGGGGTAAATGGGAACATTATTTAACCTTTCACAAAATAAATATAAAATGCCTTCATCCTAATCCTTGGAAATCTAGCTGATTTGTCTACTGTTATCTGTAGTTGAGTCAGGCTGTCTCATTTGTTCTTCATATAAATTTTACAAGCCTTTGATTTTTATTTTTTTTTTTTTCCACTCTGATGTTCATTTTGGTTTTACTAATCACTGTCTTCAGGCAATAATATTTTCCTACAGGTTCTCAGCATTCTCTAGGCATTCAGCTTCGCTCACGTGCCTGTCTGACTCTACTAATCGTTACTACCTTCAGTCTCTTTTTACTATTTTTCTTTTTATTTCATATAAAACTTATGAAACCTTTGTATATCATGCAGCACTACAAACAAAAAAGACCAGATTGTTCATTTACGTATCCACTCTAACCTGAGAAAATTGTATTTCTTTTAGCTTTCTGAAATGAGAGGACTACTTCCTATCTTGTATGGTTTTTTGTTTGTTGTTTTCATTGATCAACGATTTCACCTTTAAGAACTAAAGTGAAAATGCACATTAGGAAAAAGAAAAGCAAAAAAAAAATCTCCATCTTACAGTTGCATCGGTATCAGCCATCCCGGAATAGCAGTGAGCTAATTAAGCTCAGTGGAATTTTCCATCTGGCATCCTTTGTTGGGCTGTATAGATTTTTCTGCCCTAGTTGGGTAAGCTGTGGTAGGATATTAGAAGAGGTAATAACTTCTGCGTTACTTAAAAGTGGATGTCTGCTTATGCCTGATGTAGCTTGCTTTGGTTTGCTTCCTGCGTGGCTTCTCCCACTACATTAAGGAGCGCCGTGTGCCCTTCAGAACAGATGACTTTGTTCAGTGCTTTCTCACTGAGAAAACCCTTAAAATGCTCAGCCAGCATATGGACATGAAGGGACACTGCTGAATTGATCGTGCTACATTTTGGATGTCAGGGAAATGTTTTTGCCAATACTAGGGCTATTTTGCATAAAAGCAGACTGTGGATTTTAATTTGTTTTCCTGGTAATTTCTAGTCTACCTGCTGGCCCGTACAGGACAGCTTGCACTTAGCAGCTACAGCCTTCAGGGGATGGCTCGCAGCTTAAGCTCTGTTTTCTCAAAGTCCAAGGTTCAGTTCTCTGTTCCAGTGACTCTATGGAGACAGTAAACTGTAAGGAGAAGCAGGCTTTCTGGCAAGCCACTTGGTTGTCAAGCCCTCAGAGAAGCAGGCTGTGACAGCTGTACAGTAGAAACTGCCCTTTAACATGGTACTCTCCAGGCAAGTAGAGAGGCAGTTGGTCTTTCCTGGGTTGCCTGGAACATCATGAAAGGTGTCCACATCATGGCAGAACTTGAACATCATGCTCATCAGAATCTGTGTGACTCCTCTTTACATCTTCTCAAGGAGACAGGTCCAACACAGAGCTGACAACTCTCCCTTAATTCAAGAATGATGTCTAGAGCAATGTGAAAGGAATTTTCTTGGTATACACCACTGATTTCCTAAATTTCTTGATGCGGATTCTTTCCTTGGTGGTTATTCAAGAGAGCAGCAAAATTCTTTAAGTGCCCTGAAGATGTGGAGAATGTTTCCAGCTTATTCCTGTAGAACTACATAAATAATGCAATGCCTAATATGCAATTTATGTATTAATGCATATTTTTTTATAGTCTCTGTCATTTAATAAACAAAACTGCTTACCAGTGAACGTTTCATATTCTCTTTAAACATATGTGTCTGCAAACAGTTTATTAATCTGTTGCTTCATGAACAAGACAGACCTGCCTTTGAGGCTGAAGGCTCTCAGGTCTGTCCTTGAGACAGTTTCTGACCTGCGTTTTGATAAAAAGGTGTCCTGAAAAAGGATGGCAGAGGGATCCAGGGTTGGATTTTCCCCTATGACTGAAAGTTTTGGTAGACCTTAGAGCAGCTGAGAAGGCCTTAAATCACAGATAAAGATCTTGTACCTTAATTCTGACGCAGCAGGGGCGTATTTGGAATCTGCCCTTGTCCTGTGATCATTGAACTATATTTGTGCGTGGTAACACCAGCATTAAGCTCTGACTCAGTTCTTTTAGTTCTCCCAGACTCTTCTGCATTTAGGGAAAACAAATTTTGAGTCTTGCATTTGCCATAAATGTTTATGTTTTCATCTGCTATTTTTCTTTAAAGATATATTTTATTAAATTTATTATCAAAGCATTTTATTTCAATTTCTGTCTATTTTAAATACTCATAGTGACTGTGCAGAGTATGTACTAGGTTGATAATCTATTAGTGCTCTTAATGTGCTTTTGACAACCAAAACAATAGAAATATTAAATCAGCTTGACTTTCCTGTTTCTGATGGTGTTTCTCTTTTGGTTGTGTTTTGTTTCAGAGGAATTTTGGATTTTTCACTTGTGCTTGAAGAGTACACAAGTAGCTATTCCATACAGTGCACTTCATCTTTTAATCAACTAATCTTTCTGCCTTGTTTCTTGTGTGATACAGCTACTTTACAGTATTATGAGGGAAATTAATATATGGCATTATACTAATATAATTAATATATTATCTTCAGCAGTGTTAGATGTGGGCTTTGCATCATTTAAATATTTTTACTGTTTAAAACTTGCATGCTTTTAAAAAATATGATCCAGATAGTTGTTTTGGTCCTTGTACGTATTCCTATTTTAAACTTACTTTTCAAGGAAGTATATTTTTTTGAAGAAATGTGAAATAAGGGATGTAAAGCGAAGTGGTGAATTTTACTGGGTGTTTTCTCTGTGTGTGTGTGTGGTTTTGGGTTTTTTTTTCCTCTCCAAAGACAGCTTACAGACATATAGCTGTTCTCTTCCGGTCGATGACCAGATTTGTTAACGTTTCTATTGTTTATCGAAATGCAGATGATTATAAAGGAAGTTTCCTTTACTGTCAGTACTGCAGAAGTCACACAGCAGCAGAAAGGCAAATGGCGTGTTTTGTTCTACCTTCAAGATGTCAGGCGAGATTTCATTTTAGTCTCTCCTTTGCTGATGGTGGCATATAAAGGAGGAGGAGCAGAGGTTGACTTTGACAGCAGCTTGAGCTTCTAGTGCAGGCACTTAAATTTCTCTAAAATTCTCTTGGACTTGTAAACCGAAGAAGTAAGATGGGACGTCACTGATGGAAAATAAACACAAAATATCAAGATGTCATTTTAAGAGTTGTTTTTATGACCATTACTATCCTTGAAAACTGTGTTAGAACAGTCAAAGTGCATGTATTCTGGTGCTGAAATTAAGGACTAGACTGTTATTCACCGGAGAGAGCACTTAAAGCACTTTACTCCAATTATATGTCTGCTATTCAATGCATGAGGCTGTTAGTGCCTCCTGAAGCAATTATCTGTAAAAGTCTTGTAGTTGAGATCGACTTCCACTGGGTGGTGACCAAGCCTTGTTAGAGCAGGAGCAAGCCAGGAGAGTAAAACTTTCTTTAATATGACTTGAATTTCTTATCTTTTTGGGAACAGTCAGATCTGCTCATATTTGCTTTGCTCCTTTTCATGTCAGGTAATATGTTTACCAGCAGCAAACAAGCACCTGATTGTTCTTGTTTTGCTTCAATTGTCTGCCTGTACTTCCATTTCTCTCCTTCCTCACCCATTTTTCACCCTATTTTTTTTTCTTGGTGTTTGTTTATTTTATGCCATACTGCATACAAGCCAACTAAATCAATACCTTTCTTTTAAAGGAAAATTAAAAATATTGTAGTCCCAGCTCTGTAAACTCTGATATAAGCTATGATGTTTGTCTTCGGGAAAAGCCAGTAACTAAACTTGGTCTAGAAACCTGCTCTGTTGAAGGAAGAGGGAGGAGAGAAGAATGAGAGTCACCCTTGTCCTGCATTTCATGCAAATACTGGCAACCTGGGGAAAAAAATCTGATTGCCCTGTTTATTTCAGAAGACAAAGGCACATTTGATGACTGAAGTGGTTGCTGCCAAAGCAATCTCAGCGTTCTGTTAACATCTAGTTTTAAAATGCTTTTAAGCCTTGTGTGTAAACACCATGGATTGTATAGAAATACTTCTTGTCCAATTCAAACCTTTCTCCATTCCTCAGTCAGAAAGCTGTGTCCAGAGAGGGAATTAACTCAGACTTTGGATCAGAGGCACAAACAGATTTCAATTGAACGCCCTTGAAAACTTCAAATAAAATGTTTGTGTGTTCTGATCTGAGAAGCTTGAACAGTGAGTTCAGCTGAAGCAGTAAAGATGATGGTTGAGAGCTGCATGTGAGACTTTAGGCAGATTTGGAGTGGAAAATTGGTGGATAAGATATGCGGCTTATAAGAAGAATTGGTACTTTTGCATGCTTCTCTGGTTGAGCTATTGTGTACCTCTTCATGGTAGAGATGTTTGTTATAACTTGGTTTCTTTTCTTCCACTTTTTGCTTTTATTACCTTTTTTCTTTCCTTCTTGCCAGCATGCAGAGTCATAGTTTTCTTGCTGTTCTTGCTTCAAATGAACTGCTTAAAGCATTCGCAGCCATGGTTTGCATGCTGGTTTGTGCATTTTGAGGAGTGTCTTGTATTTACATGCATGATGATAGATTCGGTTATCCTCTACTAGTTTAATTTTGTGGACTTCTGTTTTTAGGTGTTTTTTTGAGTACTTGGTAGTCCCGCTGGAAGGGACAGCTCTGTGTGTGCATGTATGGATTCATGTGTGATCTGTGTACTTGAATGACAAGGGAACACCTGGTTTGTAGTTTAAAACAAATCGCTTTTCCTTTGGAAGGTCGCTGATTTGCAGGATGTCTTTGTGCTGCAGCATCATAGATCCTTCTTCCGATGCTTTTTTTATGGCAGGAGGTGATGCAAGCTCAAGCATTTTTGAGCCAGAACAAGGCCTGTGCTTCATAGCTTTGATTACTGAATTGAACTCCTCTAGCAGTGTGGCCTTTCTTAAAGTTTCACATGCAAATGTGGTTGATTAAGCAATCTGTGTCAGTTGTTTGTGTATGAGGTCAGGTTATACCAAGTTCTGGGGAAACCCTGTGGCTAAGATTTAAAGCTATATTACTTCTTTTCCCCTCTGACCCTCCCTTTGCACATCTGTGTTGTGCAGATCTTAGTTTTCCACGAGAGAGCAAAGCTCCAGTATTACCAGTCTGTGAACATGGCATGGTGCTGGTGGAATGCAGAGACTTTTTTCTAAATGAACTCTTATTTGGAAGTCCTTGCTTGTTACTCAGCATGTGAATTAATGTTGAGTTTCAACAGTTTCACAACAGACCTGTAAGACTTCTCTGATGCTTGTTTTACAGCGGTAATTCATGTTGTAGTATACATCATCTATATGGTGCAGCCCACATATGTCTAGTTGTGCGTTCTTCTACCCTGAAATGTGAAGGGAAGATAACAAAGTAATCTTCAAAGCAGCCTAGATAGAATTCAAAAAACCCTCTGCAGCGTTCTCAGGTGGGTTTTATTAGAGCTTAATGGTAATTAAGAAACCTGCACTGTGTGAAATTTAAACCCAAAAAACTCACACAAACCCCACCTTTACTGTACAGCCAAGTGTATTTCAAAGGATCTCCTATTGCTCTGTATGTATTTCCTTAAGAGCAAAAGCAGGAAGAAAGGAAACGGGTTCATGCTTTTAACGTCTTTGTACAAATGAAGGAAGCATTGCAGTTACTAGAGGAAATTGTCTTCAAGGGTTTTTTTATATAGCTTGAATAGCTGAATTTTGAGTGTTGAAAAATTAAGTATTTTATTTCAAAACATTTATTCCATGCAAGGACAAAAATTAAACAACTGACAGATGTTGAGGAGCCATTTTGTTCTGCAATCTCATAACCACTGGAGGTTGTAGATGGATCGTACAAAGATTAGATGGAAAGTTCTTGGTGTGTACTTGGTGTTGCTTCTTAATTCAGATTGCATGCTATGTTAACACTTAAAATCAGTAAGCGTATAGCTCCAATATCAGGAATACAATGGACAACATTCACTTTTATTTAGAAGACAAGATCTTCACCTTTGCCTGATGTTGGTTTTGTGTGCAGATGGAATTAAATGGTACAAATGCCTTTTGCCAAATGGAAGCAAGTTCAGAAAGTAACCTTCGTGTTGGTAAAGAAAAAAGAACAACTTGGAAGAGGCTGGTGCAGCAGACAGGGCATTGCAGAGCTGTTAAATCATCCCTTTACAGCATCCATGCAGATCATCCCTCCTTCTCCTCCTCTGTTCCTCCAATGGTGTCGTGCTGGGGAGTGCAAGTTTATAAATCCATGCTCAAGATTTCAGCCTGATTTGTGAAAAGTGGGACCCATAGCAAGAGAGAACAAACCGTGAGGCTTGTAATTCCAGGAGCTACTCATTGGAGCCTAATGCTGAGGCTCTGCTCCACCGTATAACCTGCTGTGCTGTCTTGCAGCCATTAGTGTAGGTGCTCTTCGTTACGGGGTATAGCGTGCCGGATGTGTAGTGCTGTAAGGTGATGTAACACATGGAACCCTCCACTTCAGGCACAGGTATCTGGGGAGAGGGCTCAGCATCACCATCTTCCTTTGCCAGGTTGTAGCCAGGTAGCCAGTGAGTACTTTCAGTGTATGAGCATAGGTTTGTGTATCTAATTGTATGATAGTAAGTGAGCAGAGGATAACTCAGGGATGAACCAGAGTGGAGGGTTTTTCTACAGAAAGCTCTGGGTAGGCTGTGTTTGTTCTATGTAACATGAGGCTTCTGAAGTGGTGTGTTTCTGAAGGAAAGGGTAGGTTTCCATACGGCCTTTTGGCCTCTCATGAAGTCTCTGAAAATCAAGGAAAGGCTAGTTTCATTGTTTGGCAAAACCAGGCTGGTTTTGTTAAGTACTTTTTATTTAGTTATCTTGTCATGACACATGGTGCCATCGTATTCTTCTCTGCCATCCTCCTGCGATGTCCTAGCTGGCACCAACCATAAGTTTTCATTCGGTTTATATAGCAACTGATCTGTGATGGTAGTTTGTTATGCTGTTGTAATAAATAATACTGACCTTGGCTGCTGGCTTTCCTCTGTGTGTCTCTATCATGAACCAGTCATCAAAGGCTGAGCTGGTGCTCTTGACCGTAAAAATGACCATAGCTCACTTCTAACCACAACGCTCATGTCAGGGATAGGGATGCTGAGTGCATCCCTTCCTGTGAACCCACACAGACACCTAAAAGGAATTGTAACAAAGAGCTAGAAAGAGTGAGGGGGTAACTTCGTGATCTTTTGAGTCTACAGTTACTGTTTTAAGAAGAAGCAGGGATTAAGCAAAATTTATTTTACTGACAGACATTTAATATAATTTATTTTGTATAAAGTTTAAGCAAGGGTAGCCCTAGCCATATCTATCTTTCTTCCCCCCCACCCTCCCCCTCCCTGAAGAACAAAGCTTTTGCTTTATAAATAAATGCAGAGTTGAGTAGGATTTGTTTGGTTATGCTGCCTCTAAAAGTGGGGGGTGGGTGGATTATTTTTTTGAGAAATACTGAACATCAAATAAATTAAATTTAGATTAATACGCTTAATGAGAAGTATGTGACCTTTTCTGCTTATAATGGGAACGTAATGTATTACACAATTAAATAAGTTATATGCAGGGGAGTTTGATAAAAGACTTTGGCTGAGAATATGAAGGGCGTTGACTGCGAAGGAGAAAGACTGCAGTGGAAAATTCAATGTGAATTGTTCTGTGAGCAGCACCAAGCAATGAAATGCTTCTTTATTATTTCTGTAGTGGCGATGTGGATGGATTGTTCTGCGTCCCCACATAACTGATCTTTAGCACCGGCTGTTGCGATGTGTTGAGCTCCAGTGTGGAAGAACTTTCCATTCATATCCTATCTCTGTAAATCATGGCCTTCTGTTTGACAGACTCACCCATTGGGCACTCAAATGAAATCGTCACGTAGCCAGTATCAGCATTAACTACTTCAGTTGGTCTATAACTGATAGAAGATTGAACTGAAAAAGAAATCTGATTCTGCATGGAGTCTTTTAGTTGTACTGTAGCTTTTTAGTACTGACAATGAAATTTCTAGTTGGGGATTGAAAGGGAACAAGGACTGAACTGTGTGGATGTTAACAAGGAGCTCCGTCCAAAAAAAAGACGTGAAAGAAAGTTCAGTGATGTCTGTTTAGAAGCTTATGCCACGTGAGTGAGGAGCTGATAATACAGCTTACCAGAGGAGAACGTTAAAAGGTGAATGGATGGAAGACAATAGGTTGGGAGAGGGATAATGGGAAGGATTTTTAAAGTGGAGAAGGTACTTTACTTAATGTGACAGGTCAGGTGTGATGGGAGTTGCACACAGAGTAGGTACGGTAACCAAAATGTCATCTAGGAGAAGGATTTTTTTTTTTTTGTGGCAGTAGCAGTGCCATGAATGAGCAAAAGCTTGGCAAAATTGCCTAAGTCGTAGAAAGAAAGACTAGAATATTAGATTGAGATGAGAGCCTATACAGAATGCAGAAAAACTTTTGAGGTGCTTAGCAGAATGGTGACCCAAGGGGAGGCCCAGGTAATAGTGTTCATAGCTGTATTTGCTTGGTGACCAACAGATCAAAGATGAGTTCTTTGCAACAGTGAATTTACGTTGTTGCTGTTCTTGTTTTAGGTAAAGAAGATGAATTTCCAAAGAAGCCACTGGGGCAGATTCCATCAGGACCTCAGCCTGCTGTGCTTAACTCCGCTCCAGTGCTTAATGGGCAGAACAGCACTGGTACACAAACAAGAAGGACTGAGAGGAGACCATCCCCAGAAGAAGAACCAGAAAGTTCACCAAATAACCGAAAAAGAATTAATTCACTGGAAAAGAAACCTTCCTTAAAACAGCAGAAGACTCGACCAATAGAGACACAAAGTAGTATATCGAAGAATGAGGTAGATACCAGAAGAAAGCCTCAGCCACCAGAGCAAGACAACTCGAGACAGTATAATAATGCAGCTGCTAATCAAAATTCTAATGCTACTTCAAATACAAGAAGGGAATTTGTACCTAAGTGGAATAAGCCGTCTGATATGAAAATAATTGAAAAGACAATGAAACTTACTGCAGAGGTGAAAGGAAGGCCAATAAACCATTTGGTTTCGGGACCACCGCCAAGTCCTGGAGAAACACAGCCTTTGAATGTGAAGCAAAAGATGAGGGTTTTGGATGCTGATGAAGGTAAGCGAGGGTCTAATGCTTCCCAGTATGACAATGTTCCAGAAGCTGAGAATGAGAATGAGAATCTTGTTGAAGAGATACTTGAGAGAGCTCATCCGCAGAGCCCTAGGCATGTAACATACTCTAATAGCTCAAGAAAGCAAACTGAAAAAATACCTTCTCCATTAAAAATACCCAATAATTACACCTTCAATTCACAACCTCGATCCCCAAAATACTCATCACAGTCTGATGGAGCACCTCATGGACTGAACGTCAAACAACCACTGCCATGTTACAGCAATCCACCTACTTACCATGGGAATTCGCCAAAGCACGTTTCCAGTATAGGCAATGCAGGTTCCGTACCTGTAGTACATTATCATGGGAATCGAACCAGCCCTTCTGGTAGGCCATATGGTTCTTTTATTTCGGTAGATTATTCTCCAGACAAACTACAAATGAATTCCTATCCTGCCAGCCGCCAAAATCCTCTTTCACCAACCCCTGGGCAGATAGAAGTAGCCCCTGTAGAGGCTTATACCAGCAACACAAGGTCCCCCACAGGTGTCAAATTCATAATCCCTCCAGTAGATTATTTACCAGAAGATACAAAGTGGCCAGATGCTGCCTATATTTACAGACATGAACCCTACAGGCAGCCCTGGAGCCAAGACGTTAACAAAGGCCACTTGGATAGTTTTCAGAAATACCGGCATTTTCCATCAACACCTTTTCAAGACCATAGTCTTCCTGCTGTTTCTGTGGATAGTCCAATAAGATACAGGACTTCACCAGCCTTTGAAGAGCATGGCTCACCGCAATACCAGTATTCAAACCCGTCAGCTCAAGCCCAACACTACCGAAATAGAAATGATGGGTTGTCTATGCATGAATCTGTGCTTCTCTGAGACTCTGTCTATACTTAGGTAAAATGGCAAGAACCAAACCCAGTTAAATGTCACTGTGTTAGTGGTAGTCCACCTCGGCTCTCCGATGAAATGGGGACAGTTCACACGAGTCTCAAAGAATTAACAACGCTATTTCAAAGATGTTTCAGACTTTTCTTGCAGGCTAGCTGAATTCTTAGGCTTGCATTTAAGCTATTGGAAGGGATCTGATGCACGTAGACATAGCAATAAGATCATATATACAATGTGGTTAAAACTGTCATCATTCCTTTTGTTGAAATAACTTGTGTTACCATCTTTCTGCCTAAAACCTGTAACACATTCACTGGTTTTATTTTGACTGACATTGTTACTGCACTGTATAGAAATGTGTGTGTGTGTGTGCGCGCACATGTGTGGGTGTGCACTTATAATACACAAACCCATATAGAAGAGAGCTAAAGAGTCTAAATGTAAATGCATTTAACTTTGGGCAAAGCTTGTGAAGTACTTTTATTTCATATTAATTTTTTTGTAATTTATTTTAGAAGCCATTAATTTTGAATGGCGAGTTCTGTCATTTTTATACAGCTGCCTCAGCATCCCAGTATCTGTTCTGGGCAGGGGAGATGCTTTGGGATAATTAATTTAATCTTATGTGAGAGTTAATTTCCTCTCCTTTGACTACTGTTTGTCATTTTCCTCAGCAAGAAGGAGCAGGCAGGCAAAAGCAGAAAGCCAAAAATGTGTCTCTAATCTGGCTGAGAAATGGTGCTTAAAATTCAGGGCGGTGTTTAGTTTTTTAGGTGCATCGGAAGTGGAGGATTTTTACCTTCTCACCCAAACCATCCTATATGCAACATTTTGGAGCCCAGTGAGAGTGATGCCAGATACAGAAATGGTGCTGTGCCCTTTGCTTTTCGCCACGCTGTGCTATCAAAGTATACAAACTGGTTACGGGGCCAAATCTCACAGGGACCGGAGAATGACCAACTCCTTGACACTCCTGTGAAGTACACGCGGGAGTCTTGAGATTGGTTGGGGGCTTGACATTCCCCAAACCGTGTGAGTACGTAGCGTCCCTTCTCTTAAGCTTTGTCACGTCAATTCTCTTTGATTTTGCCCTTTTTTTTTTTTTTTACCCCAAAAAGCTATAGGTCCATGTCTGTGTTTGGACATGTGCTGTTGTGCTGTCAGGCTGCTGAGAGACTGCGTAGTGGGTTGTTTTTTTTTTTTTACACTAAAACGATCCTGACTGTTAATAGGAACCTTAGACTCCCAGTAATATAAGCATTTTTAATTAGCATTCGCAGCCTTTTCTACTTTATGTTTTTCTTTCCATGACTGTGAATTGGGAGTGAAGAGGAAAAAAATAAAAAGGCAGGTTACATGTAGGATACGTCCTGGAGCTGCTGGGTGCTGAACGCCCTGACCTCTCCTCGAAACCAGTGGGAGCTGCGGTGGATAAGGATCTCACCAGAAGAGGTCCTTGGAGTGCTTGACAGAGAGATTTTTCTAACACTTAAGTACCAAGCATTGGTAGCAACGCCAGTTTCGGGTGGTTTGGAAGGTTTTCCTGTTGTCTTTTGGTTTGTGAGATTTGTTAACTGAAAACGTAGAAATTGATATTTTTTTTTCCTTTAAAGAATGAGCTTTAGTGCCTATTATTGCTGCAGGTTGGCTCTGTAAGTTTTAAGGTACAGAAATAAAACAATTTTTACAAATGGAAGTTAATGTTGACGTAGTATATTTCAAAACCTTTTTGTGTATATAATGTGTCTGATGTAATTTTTAATGAACTGGGCAATTTTATATTTTAAAACTTGCAAACTGCAGTGAAGTAACAGTAGCAAAAGCACTACACTGAAAACTCTTAAATTAAAATTTTGAAGATAAATATGACTTGGGCTTAGCATAGTTCTGATTGCTTACAGCAGCTTAGAAATGTATGTATATAATATCATGGCTAAGTGTAACGATCTCAGTGTTTAATGATGGTTCTGTAATTCATAACAAAGCTGTACAATTTATTTGTGCAAGCGACACGATGCTCCAGAATATGTATCAGCATTAGTAAATACTGTAGATTTTTATATATAAAATATATACACACTATTTTCTTATGTCATCCGCAACAGTTTTATAACTGTGTATCCTATTTTGATGTGACTGTATTTTTAACATGTTAAAATAATAATAATTAAGCTTATGTTCCTTTGTCTTTATTTTTAATTATCTGATTAGCTCAAAACTGGACTTTCTCTCTTCTCAGCAGAAGTAATGGCTTTTTGTGAATCCCACATCTGTATATATTTGATGCATGTCCTATTTAATTTGTACTTGTTTATTTTTAGAGTAAGCAATACGGATACAATCTATATAGTGGTTTTGCATTATTACAGAAGCAGCAAGATTATTGATTCTAGTTTACTACACTGCTAAACCTTAACCTGTCATTTTTCTGAAGCTTGGAGTATAAGCTGCGATCTTAATTTTCTGGTTTTGTTCTAATAATCTCACCCAATACCAATTCAAAAGAGGAGAATTGTTGTCACAATTCTTGCAAAGTTGCATTGATCAAAGTGCAGAATAATAGCCTGACTCTGGCTGCTGTGTCTCGCATGTTTAAAGGATGGGGTGGAGTTATGTCTTTTTGGTTGGTTTGTGTTTAAAAAAAAAAGCCTTGTGTCCTCAGTTTGGAGCACAAAACACACCTGCACAGACCAAACTAAAGGCAGTGCCAGGCTCCAATCTGTCATTCGTACCAGTAACAAAACCCCTCAGCACACAGTAAAGTGAGACGCAGCTGTGCCCGTGTCTTGCTGGTAGAGGGAATCATCTCAGCGAAATGGATTTGATATCCTCGTAAGGGCTTTTCTGTCACTGTTTACTTTGATCTGAAAACAGAAAGTATCAACATAAGATACTTGAGACCTTTTCCTGTGGTTTCATAATTTTCCCATAATTTTGTGCTTTGAGCTATGTGTACTGTGGGTCTCTCGTCCAAGTCCTGGCTCTGCTGGAGTTAGTGCCACAATTTCAGGGCAGGGCTTTGGAGATTGATGCATGCCACACTCTCTCCCCTACACAGGACACCAAGTAAGGATAGATTCCTAACTTCCTTGTGGCAGAAAGGAAGTGAAAGTAATTAGAATTTGAGAGGAAAAGGAAATCACTCCAATTGTGGTCTTCTATGGTCACTTTTCCTTTCATGATATCGTGCTATCTTAAACCTAAAGACTTCAGTGTCAGTCTTCTGTGGTACAGATTGTTTTTGCCATTGAAGACAGACAGATCATGGTATCGCTGGCACTGCTAACTTTATTGGTGAGTGGGATTACATGATCACATTACTTATCTGTAATCAAGACATGTTGTGCACAACAAGCGAGGATGGACTATCCCTGTTCTTTCCTCATCCCACTCGAGGGAGGAAGATTCTTTTCCAACATCAGATTTGGTGATGAATTTGAATCTAAGCATCCTCTCAGCCTGGTATCTAAGGAAGAGAATCTGACCTCAGGAAAATGATCTTGCCCTTTTCCTCTCCCCAGATCCAGCTGTGGCCTGCCTGTAACGCTTCAGGGGAGGCGTTCAAGAAAGAGAAAACCCGTTTAGCCAGCAGTCTATTAAGGAGAGTGTTCCCTCCTAATCCCTCCTGATGACTACCTAAAGCTGTAAAGCATGATATTGTTTGCAATTGTTTGAGAATGATCAGACTGGTGTTGGCAATTCTTCCCAGGGCTGGATGGAAGGTCCTTCACACGTTACCTTCATCATACCTGACAGCAGGGTTATCCCTTACTGCCAAAGTAACGGCTGTATCCTCACTGTTTAGAGACAAATAGTAAGGGATTTTTAGAAATCCTGGAGGTTGCAGAAGTGAAATACTGTCTTGTTAGTCAAGGATGATACACCTTTGTAATAAACTGCTCAGTAATTCCAAAATTAGATGCAAAGAGTAAACAACATGAGATGTCAAAAGACAGAACAGCCTTCCGGTGTGTGGGGAAGCAAATCCAAAGCTTCCCTGAGGTACATACACATTTTCCAGGGAGATTTCTCTCAAGAATCCTATCCTGAATTTCACATCATCCTCAATATGACTTTGAAATGGACTTGCAAATTACAGACTTTTTTTTTAATCTCCCCCTTGGGTGGCATTACACTGCGTGCACAAAGAGGAATACTATTTAAAATATGCCATCAAACGCCCACCGATTCGTTTCCAGCAGAGTACATTCTGCTTTCTGTACTTCAGTGAGAGCAAAATATAATCTTTTTTTTTTTTTTTTTTCCTGTAGTCCTTTTAAGTGATGCATTTGTGCAAAGCTCTGTAAACGCAGCGCAGCAGCGGTTTAACAGTTACTTAACCAAGTATCACTCCGGCTCCTCTGTGGATGGCACAAAGCTACGGCGTAGTTTGCTCCAGGCTTTGTTGGTGGGGTTTGATTTTGTATTTTCCTGTTGGACAATATTAAGACAATTCAAAAGCTTTTAATGACAGACTTGGAGGGGGTTAGGCCAGTGGGTGAAATTGGAAAACTAATTGTAGTTGTTTGAGAATAGGCTGTAAGTGGGTGCTGAATGTGGTGAGCTGGGTAAAGACACTGTTTCTATCCTAGAACCACAGACTGGTTTGGGTGGGAAGGGGCTGGAGGGCAAATCTTACGAGGAATGGCTGAGGGAGCTGGGGGTGTTTAGCCTGCAGAAGAAGAGGCTTGAGGGGAGACTATCATCCCCTACAATTACCTGAAAGGCGGATGTGGAGAGGTGGGTGATGGTGTCTTCAGCCAAGTGACGGGTGATAGGACAAGGAGGAATGGACTCAGGCTGTGCCAGGGCAGGTTCAGATTAGATGTTAGGAAAAAGTTATTCATTAAAAGAGTTATTGGGATGTGGAACAGGCTGCCCAGGGAGGGGGTTGAGTCACCATCCCTGGATGTGTTTAAAAGACGTATTGATGAGGTGCTTAGGGATATGGTTTAGCATAGGACAGGAATGGGTGGACTCGATGATCTTTAAGGTCTTTTCCAGCCTTGTGATTCTGTGACCTCAAAACCCAGCTTGCTCCAGCTCCCTGCCATGGGCAGGGACACCCTCCACTAGCCCAGGCTGCCCAAAGCCCCATCCGACCTGGCCGTGAACCCTGCCAGGGATCCGGGGCAGCCACAGCTTCTCTGGGAAACCTATGCCAGGGCCTCACCACACTCACAGGGAAGGATTTCTGCTTAATGTCTGACCTAAATATGCTCTCTTTTGGTTTAAATCCATTCCCTTTGTCCTGTCACTATACTCCCTTGTAAACAGGCTTTGGTGACTTCTTTGTGCCGAGAGGACTTCCTACTGCAGCGGGGAACACATAGGCATCTCTCACTGATTTGATATTCCCTGCTAACAGACTGCCTGTTGTTGTGCTTATGGAGTTAATAGGGTAATGGAATATCAGAGCTGCGTTGCTAATCCAAAATCACGTGTTTGGAGAAATCTGAAAATGAACGTACCTTGTTCTGGCTTTCCCCTCCTCTTTGGGGGCTTTTTTTGAGGGGGTTGATTTGGGTTTTTTTTAGTATGTTTATTTTACTGATGATTTTAGTGTCAGCCTTGCCAAAGTGAGCTGTGTTTGATTCTTCTGTCTTCTTACTCTGATAACACACTGACTTTTTTTCAGAGGGTTTGTGATGCCCTTTTGCTGCCGTTCCTTCTGTTTGTTTGGAACACGATAAAGCAGTTAATATCAGAGGTCACTCTTTGCCTCTTCAGCTTGCCCTCTCTCCAGACCATTTACAAATTAAAACAAAAATAAATCATTTAAATTCTCAATATTATCATCTGTCAGAAATTCTCTGAAAAGGTGGTGGGTTTTTTTGTCCCTGACAGCAATTTAATTTAGGGATCGGTGAAGGATGCCGTAGCATGGAGAATGTGGAGGCACTTGCGCGGTCGCCGCAATCCAAAGTCGTGGGTTGCTTCTGCTCAGTATTGAGCAACAAAAGCCACGTTACACGCAGGGCCAATCAAGCATTATTTTTTGCAACATGCTGTATTGTGCCACAGCACGGTGCCAGCTCAGACTGGCGGTAGGTCAGGTGTAGCTGCAACATGCTTGATTTGGTTAGGTAAATACCCCCTTCGTTTCCTGATAATATGTGGCTTTTGTCAGGTTTTTCTGCTTGAAATGAGGTGGAGAATTGAAGCCTGGGCTTTGAGCTAGGATTCCTCTCCTCCTCCTGTCCTTCCTTGTGAGGTCTACAGCTGGTTTCTGGTTCAAACCGTCCTCTCTTGAGTGTTGCGTTGGCAAGTTCAACAGCACCTTCTAGAATCCTTCATGGTATTGCCCGTTAGGAAATCAAGATCCTTCTTTTTTTCATCACAAAGAGCTTTGTTAGATTATTTTGTTTGATCTGTGCCACCTTCTTAAGCTTACCTTGTTTCCAGACGTTTTCCCCAAAGGTAACTTTGTTGGCAGGGTGGGCTTTGTGTCAGTGACAGTGAAGGTCCTAAGTCATCTCTGGTGCCACCACTGTTGGTTGGATGGTGTTTCCTGGCAAGTTGGCACCCAACTGGCTAAACTGGGTTTTCGCAATACAGGCAAGTAGAAGAGCTTTACTGGCTGAATGCTCTACTTGAACCCAGCCAGAACATGGGGGTTTTTATGTTAAAACTCAGAAAGCATGGAAGCAGAAGGGCTGGGTTTTCAAAGGTGGCAATGCTTAGCTGCCTTGATGTTTGGGGATGGAGTTAGAGTATGGCATAAAGCTTGTTTCTGGCAACTCCTGGGCTTTCTTCCTCTGAAAGCCAAGCAACAACCTGTCTGAAGCACATGATGGAGAACCCCTGCTCTCAGAAAAGGAGGAGTTGGGTCCATTCTGCAAGTCAACAGGTTTTCAAATTACTGGACACGTGCTCTGCAAAGGCAGCCTAGAACAAACTGTGTATTGTCATATTTTTTTAAGAAGTTTGAAAAGAGTTCTCTTGGCATCGGTCCTCCTTAGAGGGAACTCACCAATCAACCTTTCACTCTCTAAAGAAAGTGACTGTGTTAGATCTTTCTTTCATGTCAACTAATGCTCTGGGCATCAGACATCCTTCACTGGTTGACACTTTGTAACTCCTGGTACCCTTCACAGCTCTGTCCCCTTCTGTTCCCCAGATTTTACTGTGTGAGATCAGTTCTCTCCCAGTTATTTCAGTTCCAGTAGAGACGTCCACCTGTTGGCTACTCCAGTGAATGGGTTTCCGTTCCCTGTCACCTTGTCAGGGGGCTACCTTCTCCATATCAATTCTTCAATCCATCTCAAAGTCTGCCTTCAAGATGCAATGCTGACACTTTGCTTTGGAGAAATCACCAAAAAAGGGTTAAAGTACATGATTTGGAGACTGTAAAAGAGAAAATGGCACATGTGAGTATAAAATGCAATCAGGAACACTTCAGAAAGGCCCATCCGGTGGCTGTGTTGTGCTTTACAACATGCAGCACCTGTATCATGAAAAGGATGTAGGTGCTTATGTTATAATTACCTAGCTAATTGGGAGGGCTGGGATGGTAAGTGGCTTGCTGATACCTTTCCCTCACCCATACCTTGTTTGAGTGGGAGGTTACAGCCACCATTTGAGAACTTCATGCTGGCCAGCACAAAGGAGCAAGCCAGCCTTTACCGGTTGGCTGAGTGCAGTGCTCTTCGTAAATATTTAATGACACATAGTGGGTAAAGAAAGAAGTCTATCCTAACTGTAGAGTAGTAACACTCACAGCTACAGAAAGCCATTTGTAACTGCTGGAGTTCGTCTGTTGTGCGGGGCTATACCTCAACCTTTTTTGAGGCTGTAAATTGTAATTTTGCCAGGTAACTTGTAAAACTGTAGCATTAACCTCAGGTGTTCTCTTTGCCACACAGCGGCGCAGCTAGGTTGGCAGCGTATGTCCTGCCTGCAGCAGTTGCTTTACTGAGGTGCTCAATCTCCGTTGAGCACCCTTAGTCTCACAGTTAAAGAAATAAGCCCCTCGTCCCCTCTAAGTATTCATGGCTCCTCCTGGGTGTGCTGGTTGTTGGGGGTTTTGTTGATTTGTTTTGTGACAAAGCTTAAGGACATACTCAGTTTGCACAACTTTATCTCCTCCTGGTCCTCCCTCCTCTGTCCAAATCATGCCAGACGCTAACGGAGAGGGGGGAAGATCATAAATTCTCCTCAGCTTAAACATCTGCAGACTGAACCTGCTGGAAGTTGTGCAGCTCCATCTGCTCCCTGCAGAGAAAAGTTCCGATGGCAAAACTTCGGGCAAGGAAGAAAATAGTTTTGCTCTTTAAATGCCATTATAAAAAAAAGAATGATTTAGTGAATGGGTGGGGTGTCACGCTGTGCACACACATTTATCATTGTAAATGTTATGTCTGAAAGGCTTTGAAATGCTTTCAGAACTTGTGATTTTGGGCACATAAGCAGATCACTTTTATTGTAACCCTCTTGTTACACTCTGTAGGGTTGGTCAGGTGGTGTTTTTCCCTTTTGATTTAAGTGGTTTCTTACAGAGGCCTTCGAGTTCCAGAATAACATTTTGTGCAACCCTGATAATTACTTTATTATTAACTCTAAGGATAGACTCCCTTGTCTACCTCCCCTTTTAGAAGTGAATCATGTTCTGATATTTAGAATGACCCTAAGCTGAGCTCTCAAATTTCCTTTCCAGCAGGACTAATGGGGCTTGTAGGAGGGAAGTCAAACTTCCATGACTTCTAATTATCATCAGATTGGATGAATAAAGGAAAATTACTTAACTACTGGTCCAAAGATGGAGAGTTAACTATACCTTTGAAAAGACTTGCCAACCACTGACAAGGTATTTAAACTGGACTTGCTTATTTTTCAAATTCCCCTTGATAGATCATCCTGAGTTCCATTCATCCTTGTGGGCACCGTTTGCTGGAGGGGGGTTGGCAAAATCTTAGCGAGTTGGCCACCTCAGAATTTGTCTCCAAGGTAAACTGAAGCCTGTGTTTTCATCTTTGAGCCTCAGCCACAAGCTGTGGAGTGATTTCTAAGGGGTTTATATTCATAATAAGGAAGGTGAACTGTCTGAGCTCCCATCTTGCAATTCCTTTCTCTTTAAGCAGTGCAGTGACAGTCAGCGACCATGGGGCTTGGAGCTGTTTTCAGCCATAAGGCAAACTCCCAATGCTATGCAGTACCAAAAGAGCACCCTATGAGGGAGTCAGGTCTAATTTTTTTAAATGTTTGACACAGGTCGAAGTGCTTGTGTCCAACTTTTCAAGTGGCTTAGTGCCCATTATTCTTCATAAAATTTGAGGAGCCAATGTCCGGATTGCTTACAAAGGCAAGGAAGAAATCCTGTCTTTACATCCTTGACATTTAACAGGTGCTTGGTTTTACCTACCATTAGCCCATAGCTGAACCATTTTATAAAACCTTCCCAGCCTGTGTCTTCTTTCTGACACTTCTAGTGGTGTTTGTAATAAAAACCCATGGTCTTATAATTTATAAATCCGTGTGTTAATGATGGGAATTCTTAGGGAGAAATTCCCTCTTTGCTTTTTTTTCCTTTGCTGGGGAAAAAAACATAATAAAAGCTTGTTAACCTAACACGATGTAAGGTGTCTCCCATGTTTTGCAGCATTTAATTCCGAAGGTAACTTTGTAAGTGCACTTTGTTCTGCTGAACAGTATTTCTTAAGTATTTTTATTTGATCATTTTGTGATAAGCCTTGTCTAACTTTTTAGATTTTTTTTTTCTGGCTTGAGGTATTGGTTTTTGGGTCATTAGCTGCTTTGTTTCCCTACAAACGAGGGACTGAATTAGACCTAGAGGATGCTGTTGGTAGTTGGAGGTGGGTGTACCTGAACCTCTTGCTACAGCGAGCTTACAAAAGAAAATGAGAATGGCTTTTTGAATTCAAAAAGCTTTATTAGAATGTCAGCTAGAATACTTAATTATCTTAATTATAATTCAAAGCAACGAAGAGAATTCTTAAATATTTAAGTGCTCTCTGCCCTCGCCTATTAAATCTCTTCCTGTTCGAGTCTTTTCCTCCAGGACTCAAGTCAATCCAGCTGTGTGTTTCTGGATTGTTGCAAGCTCTGAGCAGCCCCCTCTCATCCACAGAGACTTGTCACCATGGGATATCTGTTCCCTGCTACTCTTGGAAGCTTTTTAGTCTCTCCACAACCCTGCATAGTCTTTCCTTGCCAAATTTTTGCTGTCAGCCCCTTCTGCTGCCAGCCCACCCTCTACTTGTGAAGGTCTTTCCTATCATGGGCAGCACAGGCACTGTCATCCTCTGTTGCACTGCGCCCTTGCCCGCCCTAATCACTCTTCTAATCCATGTCAGCTGGGGAACCAGCAGTCCCAGATACACAGCAAAAAGTGGTGCAGGTTTGGATGGCTCTTCTCACCTGATGTCTACACAAGGTTTTCTATTCCTTAGCCTTGCACTTGCTTGGAGCTGGAGAGGTCTTTCTGCCTTGGAGAGGAAAGCCTTCCATGGCAGAATTTCAGTCCTCCAGACTAAATACAGACTGCATAAGCTCAACAGAGCAGGAATATTTGTGTGTGAGGAATTTTCATAAGCAAAGTGAAAAACACATCCATCAGTCTCTGCGTTTTAGTGCCTGAGATAAAAAAAACACTAGGGAGATCTTCATACCTGTTAGTAATGCATTTCATGCAGCGTTGGCACGGTACAAACAACTCTTCCCGCGTCTGATTTCCATTTTTCTTTTACATTACACTTCTTTAATCTTTTCATTTCATTCAGGGTTGCGGGGGGAGGGGGTGTTTGCATACACATATGTGGGATGATGCTTTTATGTCTTTTCAGAAGTTTGATTCTGAATGCCTTTCAGAAGCGTTGGTTCTCTCTGAGTTTGCTGTGCAAGATACCAAATATTTTTGCCTCTCCAAGTCAGATGAACCTGTCGCTTTGCAACACGTCTATTAATTCACTCTGAAAAATGTTTTTTATTTTTCATGGGAGTTATTTTTCTGTAAAGATGTTGTTTAAAAGCTTGTATTTGAAATGAGATTTTTATTGTAACTGCTCCAAGAGGCTCAAAAACCTCATAGCCTTGACATCTGAAGTCTTCCAGAAGAAGCTAAGTGGGCTCTGTGTTTGAAGTGGCAGTACAATGCAAAGATGTAGCAGAAGGGAAATGAATTGTATTAATTCTCACAAACTTCAAGAAACTTATTATATCTCTGAAAGTTCTTTACAGCTTTGGTTCAGAGGTCTCAGATATAAAGGAGCATTGAAATCAAGGACGAAGATGCCAACAAAGGCCTGTGGAAGATGGAGGACCCAGACTTCCTGTGAAAGTGAGACTTCTTCACTCAGGCTTCTTTCAGAAAAATAACAATAAAAATAATGAAAACAGCACTCAGGACATCTCTGAACACAAAGGCTGAACAAGGCTCTGGCCTATGAGACTGAAAGGATTTTCTTTTTTCATTGGTAATTAAACGTTGTAATGGACAGCTTTCATACAAGGTACCATCTGTGTTTGTGACTTTGGTCACCCAATAAGGCCATCACTTGCCAGCAGACAGGCAGGATCTGGTACCCATTATATATGCATACCTAGAAATTATTGACCTGTCTCACCTGCACGTTCGTTCTCACTGGTATTTGACGTGATTTTTCTGGATAATTAAAACTTTCTAGAACATTGTGGCCTACCAGTACTTAAAGCGGGCCTACAGGGAAGTGGGAGAGGGACTGCTTATCAGCGAGTGTAGTTATAGGACAATGGGGAATGGGTTTAAGCTGGAAGAGGGTAGGTTTAGATTAGTTGTTAGGAAGAAATTCTTCCCCATGAGGGTGATGAGGCCCTGGCACAGGTTTCCCAGAGAAGCTGTGGCTGCCCCTGGATCCCTGACAGGGTTCAAGGCCAGGTTGGATGGGGCTCTGGGCAGCCTGGGCTAGTGGAGGGTGTTCCTGCCCATGGCAGGGTGTTGCAGCTAGATGAGCTTTGAGGTCCCTTCCAACCCAGACCAGTCAGTGAGTCTATGATTATTTGGCTGTAAAATGATATCAGATCGAAGGAATTTAGACATCTTCCAGTTTTCTGTTTCTAGTTTAAAACTTACAGCTGTATTGCTTAAATGTGATCTCAAAGAATTAATTTCCAGAGCAGATCTACCACTAATTTCCAAAGAGCTGCTCCTCACGTGCAGGTAAGTACGTGGCTTATTGCTTCTTTGTAATGGAACAGAAAAATCTTTTCACTGTGGAGTTGAGTTTATTCCCTAGTTCTGTGGTTTGAAAAATTGAGGATGTGCAGGATATGCACATGCTTTTCATACTGGCATGTGAATTATTTAGAAGAGAGTAAACTTTTAGTAAGTCTTGGCAGTGTCCATGCAGGTCTCCTTGGGAGAAGCTCTGTGCAGACTGCTGGACTTCTTTCCATGTAGATGAGCCCTTACTTGTCCTTGACCTTGGACATTTGCTGTCCTGTATCTGCAAAGTACTTTGGAAATGTAACTAATAACTGTTAGACTGGTGAGTTTGTCCTGTGTATCACAGGCCTTTAATATTTTTTTATTAATTGTTTAATCTCAAATCCTTTGGCTTCATAAGGGTGTTAATATGGAATACCCATGAAACTAAAACTCTTTTTCCCAAGCAAAAATCAGTTGAACTGAGATCCCTTATGCCAGAAGAGAATTCATAATGCTTTGGCATCTAATTCTTTCTTAATAAAATCCTGAAGTCACCTTTCCTGGTCCCCAAGAGGACTTCCTTACGTTTGGTTACGTTTGAATTGATTTGCCTGTATTGTGATCCTTCAGAAAGCCCAAAATGATAAACCAACCCAGAAACCCCCTTTTATTTTGTAAAATCGAAGTTCTGATGTTTTGCTACCATTCCATCTATTTGTGATCTACAGAGATTTTTATATGAACATCTAGAACATTGATAAAATATTAAATAATGTTGAGCCAAGAGTTAGTCCCTGGAGGAATCTGCTGGAAAAAGCCCCACTGATTCGTATCTCCCACTAACGCGATTACATAAAGTTGCCTTTTTATATCAGTGTTTACAATTTTAACATTAACATCTAACAATATAGCTGTACCTGACACTTGGGATTTCTTTGTTGCAAGTTGCCTTCTTTATTATGCTTAATTCTTGGCGTTTATAAAGTTTTCATTGAATTTTGTAGTCTCCATTATTACTTGTCTGTATTTTCAACCTGATTGAAACTCTTCACTGCTTCCTGCTCTGCTTTTTCTAATATTTTTTGTTGAAGTATTTGTTCCTTTTAACTAGATGGGCTTTTTTATTTTTTTGCAAAGCATAACTTTTTATGTGGGGTTTTTTAATTTATTCTGCTGTCAGGTGGAAGACCTTGAACAATTTACTGTTTATGTATCTCCCCACTCTAAACACGGCGTTCTCAGTTAGGTATGCCAGCAATTCCCTTATGTTTTCAAAAATGTGCCCTTTAAAAATTCCCAATTCTCTTTTGTTGACCACGTGCCTGGCTTCACAAAGCATAAACACAAAGGCACAGTTCCCAGCAGCGAGGCCAATTTTAATTTCTTGATAAATGATTTACTCCTGGGATTTTCATCTAATCAAACTGCCCCTTGATTTCACATGCCATGAAACTCCTTTTTTTCCCCGGAATTTTGTTAGGTAGCCACAGGCTATGTCCAGCAATGCATGCTCATGATAGATTAGCTTTCCTTTCTCTACATCGTAGACCCTGTTGTCTCATGACATTTGGTTGTGTGTTACAGATGCTGGGCTTTTTCCTGCTTGTGATGTTGAGCATTCAGACGCCTTGGAGTCAGAGTGCAAATATCAGAGGGCGTAGCTGTAGGGTGATGGATGCTTGCCTGTGAGGAGCTGACATAACATTTGATAACTGATTTTGGGGAGCACGTAGTATTAAAAATATTTTCCCACCTACACAGGATTGTGAATCTGGGTAGAAGATAATTTCTGGCTGGTAGAGAAGAGCTAGGAAGCCTTATATATGTTGGAAAAAAAAGACCTATTTCTTTACCTATGACAGGTGAGGTATATTTTTAAAACAGTAGATGGATGTACGGCTCGACTAGCATTTATCCGAAACATTTTGCATAATAATTGCTGAGCTTATTTACATACCCCTCCAGAGCTGTGAAGCTGCTTGTAGACAATGGTGTTTGAGGCAACCGCTCATGAAAGCACTGTGTGTTTCTGTACTTGGGGTGACGGCGCATGTGAGGACCTCTAACCCCAATCAGTGTTTCAATGCAAACTGCAGCCATCAGTGCATTGTCCGGCTGTGTCTCTAGACCCTCTGCAGCATTCATCCCTCTAGGCGAGCGCGGCCAAGAGCTCTTATTCACCACTTTTCACTGCTGCAGTTACCCATACACAATTCCAGCCCTGTGCTTGCATGTAGGCACTTGTTCTTTCTTCTTCAGCTGGTTCTGGGAACAATCCCCTCAGCGTTTCCACCGAGTGGGTTGTGAGTGTTTGACCTTTCCACACAGTCACAAAAACGCCCCGCATTACATTTTGGGATTTTTTTTCTTCCCCTTTCTCTAGAACCCTCTCTCTGTAAAAGCTTTCATTGTATTTGCTAACCAGAGCTGTCTCAACTTAACACTTGAATGCATGGACAGAGTTAACGATGTTTGTGCTGGGAAGCTCTTTCTGTCCTCCTCATCCTGCTGAAGGATTTATTATCTCTTAAGTCAATAGTTCACAGGCTTGTGTTATAAATGTTTGTTGTTTAGGATGTGTCACCAAGGAAAGGCCAGTTCCAGGCGTGGCGCTGTAGATTTGTGATGTCCTGCAAAGCGTAAGTTATTTTTCATAATTATTAATATTGCTTTGGTGACACTCCAAAGGCAAACTGTGTCTGCTTGTCTCCAGATGACCCTGTGAAGATGAGCAAGATTTGTAATGACTTTGGTCAGTAGCTGCTTGACCGCTTTAAGTCATTTCAGAGCCCAGCCAAGGGATTTACATTTCCATACACAGATCCCACCTTGAGAAAGCATCTGTGCATGAGGGATCTGGAAGAACTGGATGTCCCCAGCAGTATGTCCAGAGTTTCCAGCCCTGTTGCCAGCAGGAGAATCTGAACAGCCTGATTGAGAACAGGGAAAACACCCTGGGTATTGACATATAAAAAAAAGGACACAAAGCATCCCCTTTCCTTCAGATCACCTATCTCTCCTGCTAGCATTGTGGGTTTTTTTTAAAAACAACAGCTTTTGCTCAGCAGTTTTCCTGAAATAACTTTGTTGTGTCCAGTTCTGGGCTCCCTGGTATAAAAAAGACAGGGACCTTCTGGAGAGAGTCCAGAGAAGGGCGACAAAGTTGATTAGGGGTCTGGAACATCTCCCCTATGAGGAAAGGCTGAGTGAGCTGGGTCTGTTCAGCCTGGAAAAAAGAAGACTTAGGGGGGACCTAATTAGTGTTTATAAGTATCTTAGACATGGGATGCAGGGGGAATTGGCCAGCCCCTTTTCAGTGGTCTGTGGGGACAGGGCAAGGGGCAATGGCTGTAAGCTGGAGCATAGGAAGTTCCGCACCAACATGCGGAAGAACTTTTTCCCAGTGAGGGTGACGGAGCAGTGGAATAGGCTGCCCAGGGAGGTGGTGGAGTCTCCTTCTCTGGAGATATTCAAGTCTCATCTGGATGCCTATCTATGTGATATGAGATAGGGAGCCTGCTTTGGCAGGGGGGTTGG